>JBBYHM010000022.1:7778613-7799795 GCA_038381775.1 Adansonia rubrostipa | reverse complement strand
ATATGGTAAATTATTTCTTATTGAAATTTAAAAACTCAACTAATAAAGTTAACTTATTACCACACTGCATTATTAGAATATAATATATAAGATATAATTAAACCAAATAAAAACTCAAGCTTAAATGCTTATATCTTGAAAATATAGTTGAGAGGACTATATATATATATGTATGATGCCCTACCTGAAGATCTTAATTATTGAATTGAAAAGGTTTAAAAAAAGAAAAGTAACAGCAAGATGTAGTGGCAAATTTTATTATTATTAATAAAACATGTGAAAATGAAAAGATTATTACAGAATGGTGCAACAACAAGTTTCAAATTCGCCAGGAGTAGGACTAGGGATACACTGAGCTGAAGCAGCAGTGTGACCAATGCTTTCGCATGGCTTAAAACAATCTGAAAAAACATTGCACTTCGACCCCTTCACTATATCACAGTTAACGGTGCTTGATGATGCTCCAATCCCTGCATCGACATACACGATCAAACCATTAAATTCACCAAAGTAAAGTAATAATAATATCAAAAATTTTATATATCATTATATTAAAATATGATTGTTACGCTACGTAATAGTCATTTCGTACTAATTCTTTAAAAAATTACATCATGTTTTATGCATTACATAATGCCCGTAACATTATCAAATAACTTGAAATAATATCCAATTCAGGTATGTGACAACCACAGAACATTATATAAAAACCACGTTCAAAGTTAATATCTACATGAGTAGAAAGAAGAATACCTTTGAAATGGGCAAAGAGGAAAAGGGAGAGAAAGAGAAAGACCATGGCTTGAAGCTTTGGAGATGCCATATTTTTGTCGTAATTTTGCTAAGTTGATACCAAAAGTGATTGAATTCTTGTGTGAGTAGGAAATGAAAGTGTGTGGGTTAATTTATATATAGGCACGGAGTACCGAATTTGATTAATTGGTGGAGATTGATTTTGGTCCATTCTTTCCTTTTTCAAGCAGTATTTGACCGTATCTTAAACAATTTTAGTATTAATTAACCTCTTCACTCATTTTGGATATTTTGTTTCCTTTTTTGCCAAAATTTCAGCTTTCACATAATTATTATATTAAATATATTTTGTTTCAATCTATTCAAATATATATTGAATAATATTTTTTTATAAGTATATCGCATTTACAATATTTTTCATATCTAAAACATACCATTATAAACGTAATTTTTTTTTAAAAAAAAAATCACGACTGTTTATGAATTAAAATAAAATTTTCAAAATTTGGTAATTAACTAATTATGTTAATTAATTCAATTATTTTGTCAATTAGAATTGAATTAAAAATTAAAACGTTCATTATTTAATTCCGCATAAATACAAGATTTTCTACTAATTTATAGCTCAATGTTGACTTTCTTTTTTCAGAGTACGTTAATTACGCTGAACTTTACCATCGTGATAATTTTTAAACAAAAATTAAGGGTGAAAAAATATTAACATTAAATGTTTTGTTTATGCAATTTAAATAAATTATTATTATTATTAAAAAAATTAATTAAAATTTTGAAGAAATAGAAAAATGAAGTAAAACGTTGAAGAATAGTGAAGCACACTTTCAGAATTTCTGTGCACAAATTTTATTAGGTTTACCTTTGAGAAAAATTTTTCATTTGCTCGTGTCTAAATTGAATCAAACTCGAGTCAAATTAAAATTTTTATTATTTAAAATAATATTAAATATAAAAAATATTTTTATATGAATATTTATAATAAAAATATATTTTTTATTTAAAAAATAATTTGAATCGAGTTAAATTAATATATCAAATTTGTTGAACCGAGCAGATAGACTGCCAGACTAATGACTAAGTTTAACCGCAACCAATATCAAGTTCCAACCTTTCATCTACTCGGATCCAATTTGACGTGTGGATTTGAATTCTCTCAACATTATATTTGGATTTGGGAATTTTGCATATATTTAAAGAAAAATATTAAAATATTGAAAAAAATAATTATTTCATTTTTAAATAGATTTTTATATTTTTATTATATCTAAATAAATAATTATTTTTTAATTGTAACTAAATAATTTATTATTTTGGATAAAACATTGAATTATATTAAGTATTCATTTAGATATAAATTAAAATTTTTAAGGTCAATTTGAAATCGGATTAAATCGATAAGATTAATCTCTTAAATAGATAGTTTTGTTTGTAAATCATGATCCAAGTATGCATGAATTGATCTTGATTAATATATATATATATATATATTAAGGATTCATTAAGATATAAATTAAAAATTTGAAATTAATTTTAAATCAAATTAAATCAATAATTTAATCTATAGACATGATCCAAGAATATATGGACCGTGAACTTAGTGCACAACTCTTGTATGCTAGGGTTTTATAAGAAGAAAAAAAAGGTGATCATGTAACAAAATCTTGGCATATTCCAACAAAGGATTGTCTGAACCCCCAAAGTATAAGACAATCTCTTAGGTTGGATTATTCAAAACATTATTCCAATACCATGTACCCTACCTCAAAATCATAGTAGGATAGATTGCTGATTTAAGCAAACAAAATTAAAATAAAAACCCTAAATTTCTCCTTCATCTCTTCTAGCTTTTTCATGGCATTAACTACAATAACCGCAGTTTCCATGCTTTTTCTGCCAGGCCTTCAAACAGTGTAGTGCTGTTGGATGGTGTCAATGTCGAGTCCTTTGAGTTTCAGTACAGATTCAACATGTCCTTTGAGTGTATGAAGCTCCCTCAATCTGGTTAAAAAAAAAAAAGAAAAAACCCAGAAAGTGTTAGATAATTTTTTTAAGTTTTGAAGAAATTTTGGTTTGGAAAAATAAAACTTAGCCCTTTGAATGATTTTTGATCACCTTGCAACTTCGGCACTCTTCCTGGCTTGTTCGGCAATCTCTGACAGTTCTCTATAGTTGCTCCTCTCGTAGAGCTCAGTCATTTCAGGCGGTGTTAAGCCATGGAGGGTGTGTTGAGCTAAGGCCCATTGTGCTTCCCTCTCGCCTTTTCCATAATCCTTCTTTGTTGTGAAGGCAGTCTGAAAATCGAATGGGAAGTCACCAAATTTTTTTTATTCTAAGAAGAAAACAAATTATTTTTCTGAAAAAAAAAAAAAAAAAGAGGAAGTCGTAAATTTAAAAGGAAAGGGCATTTAGGTCAGAGGAATTCGAAGACAAAATCCCGTCCGGTGGCCGGAGAGTCGGCTCGATCTGAAGGTGGAGTGACGTTAACGTGCTTAGAGATTCAAGAGAAATCTCCATGCAAGAAGTGCATAATAGCCTTTTCAAAAATCGTAGACAGTAAATGAAATTAAAAACGGCGACAACAGGAACAACCACCCACAAAAAGGCAATTGAACCACACTACTGACTGAGCCGCAAAAGAAACAAATAACATGTAAATGAACCTTAGATCTAGCGTTGTCAACCGGCTTCGAATGAGGACGGCTTGACTGCTCGGAGCCGTCAGCACCACCGCATCCACAAACCGATGTTCCACCGCTCCAAGAAAGAGGCGTGGTAGGGCTGGCTCGTGCCGGCTCGCCTTTCTTCCTGACCACCTGTTTGGACCGATGTTGACGGACACTCCACTCGAGTCGCAAAGCCGGAGAGGCACCGTTGTTTTTCGCTGACTTCTCCGTCAACGGTGGCGGTGGCGGAGACTCCGCAAGGACGAGGCTCAGTAACACCTCTGCCACTAACATGGCATCGACCATCGCTTCTTTGACCCACTATTCTTCAGTCATACTCCAGCTTCGTTGAGTTTCAAAAATTAAAATATCTATATATTTTAAAAATCAAATTTAAATATTTTTATTATAAAATAATAATTTAAATTAAATTATTAAAATTTATAATATTTTATTTAAGATTCAACATATAAAAATTAAATCAATCAAATAAATAATTCAACTCTTGAAAATATATGCTATGGAAGAACAAATATTGATTGTGATTGGTTTCAAATTCTCACCCAAAAGTTTTAAATATCTTAATGAAATTTCTAAAACGAATAAAAGATAACCTTTTATTGTATAATAAATACCATATAGACCAAAAATAAAAAAAAATATTTCAAGTAATTGGATTTAATAATTTAAATATATTTTATTTTTTTTAATTTTTATCAATTACGTAATAATATAATAAAATTTTACATACAGATATCGTATATCTATTCAATATATAATATTAATTGTATTTAAATATAATATTATATTTATTATATTATTTTTTATCCGCCTGTATTTTCCGAGGCCATGACATTCAAACATGTGTACTACTTTTTACATGTCGATGTGTGCCTAGCTCAGTAATTAGTCTCTCTCGATCCCTTCACTCTATTGTCGTAAGGCAACCAAATTAAAAAACGTGCAAGTCATCGAACAGTAGAAATTACAGATTTTTTTTTTTATCGTTAAGTATTTTTGTTTGTTTTAAACAAATCGTATCAAGCGATCTGTGGCTTAGAGATGTACAAAAGTCGGCCAAGTCAAGTAGCGGTTTACAATTTCTTTAACTTGATTTGATCCGTTTCAATAATTTAATTAAAAAATTATTTTTATTAATATTTTATATTTTATAATTAAATTTAAATAAAAATATTTTATTTTAATATAAAATATTTTTTTGGATTGGGTCGAATTTGCTCGAAACATAAAAATGCAAGCTCAAGCTGAGACTAAACCAGGTCAAGCTTATTGAGCCTGACAGATTATCTTATCTATGAACAGGTTTATCGCTGTTGCTCTCATTAAGACTTGAGAGTGTACTTATATGAACTCAAAATTTGATTTTCTTCTATTAATAAAAGTGTGTTTTACTATTTATACGATGCCCATTTAAGTATCGTAAAATTTGCTATCTCAACCGCTTCCCACTATCTATGTCGAATAATCTCATATATAATTTTATTTATTTAATAAAGACCATAGCCCTAATGAAGCTATCAACTATAGAGGACTTAAAAGCAATGCCTTTCATCGATCATTAGTAAGATCAATTCCAAATGAAATCAAATGTTTCATGCATTCAAGCTAATGTTCTTTGATCTACTATTATGTATTTTGACGTAAAACAAAATTATTCCAGGAAATGAGACCTTCCTATCTACCAAGTATTTACTGAGGTCTGTTATTATTATCTTTAAGATAGATATATGAGTAGTTATTTGATATATCAATAATGAAATTTTTTATTTCATAAATAAAATTAAATTATTATCATGTATTTTAAATATATAAATTTTAAAACAATATTTTAATTTTGCATGTAAAATTAAAAAAAATTTTCAGTTGGATCCTAATGCCCATCGTACCATATGGTAAATTATTTCTTATTGAAATTTAAAAACTCTACTAAAAACGTTAACTGAATACCACATTGCATTATTAGAATATAATATATAAGATATAATTAATCATATATATTACACTCATCAAATAAAAACCAAAGCTTAAATGCTTATATCTTGAAAATATAGTTGAGAGGGCTCTATATATATGTATGATGCCCTACCTGAAAGTCTTAATTATTGAATTGAAAAGGTTTAAAAAAAAGAAAAGTAACAGCAAGATCTACTGACGTAGTAGCAAATTTTATTATTATTCATAAAAATGTGAAAATGAAAAGATTATTACAGAATGGTACAACAGCAAGTTTCAAATTCGCCACGGGTAGGGCTAGGGACACACTGAGCTGAAGCAGCAGTGTGACCAATGCTTTCGCATGGCTTGAAACAATCCGAAAAAACATTGCACTTCGACCCCTTCACTATATCACAGTTAACGGTGCTCGATGATGCTCCAATCCCTGCATTGACACACACGATCAAACCATTAAATTCACCAAAAGTAAAGTAATAATAATATCAAAAATTGTATATATCATTACATTAAAACGTGATTGTTACATTATGTAATAGTCATTTCATATTAATTCTTTAAAAAATTATATCATATTTTATATATTACATAATACCCGTAACGTTATCAAGTAACTTGAAATAATATCCAATTCACGTATTTGACAACCACAAAACGTTATATAACAACCACGTTCGCAGTAAATATCTACATGAGTAGAAAGAAGAATACCTTTGAAATAGGCAAAGAGGAAAAGGGAGAGAAAGAGAAAGACCATGGCTTGAAGCTTTGGAGATGCCATATTTTTGTCGTAATTTTCCTAAGATGATACCAAAAGTGATTGAAATCTTGTGTGAGAAGGAAACGAAAGTTTGTGGGTTAATTTATATACAGGCATGGAGTACCAAATTTGATTAATTGGTGGAGACTGATTTTGGTCCATTCTTTCCTTTTTCAAGCAATATTTGACCTTATCTTAAACAATTTTAGTATTAATTAACCTCTTTCCTCATTTGGATATTTTCTTTTCTTTTTTCCCAAAATTTCAGCTTTCATATAAGTATTATATTAAATATATTTTGCTTCAATCTATTCAAATAGATATTTAATATAATTTTTTGTAAGTATATCGCATTTACAATATTTTCCATATCTAAAATATACCATTATAAATGTAATTTTTTTTAAATCACCACTGTTTATGAATTAAAGTAAAATTTTCAAAATTTGGTAATTAACTAATTATGTTAATTAATTCAATTATTTTGTCAATTAGAATTAAATTAAAAATTAAAACGTTCATTATTTAATTCCGCATAAATACAAGATTTTCTACCAATTTATAGCTCAATGTTGACTTTCTTTTTTCAGACTACGTTAATTACGCTGAACTTTACCACCGTGATAATTTTTAAACAAAAATTAAGGTGGGTGGGGGGGGGGGGGAAGAGTATTAACATTAAATGTTTTGTTTATGCAATTTAAATAAATTATTATTATTAACAAAATTAATTAAATTTTTGAAGAAATAAGAAAAATGAAGTAAAATTTGACAAATAGTGAAGCACACTTTCAGAATTTCTCTGCACAAATTTTATTAGGTTTATCTTGGAGAAATATTTTTCATTTGATCATGTCTAAATTGAGTCAAACTCGAGTTAAATTAAAATTTTTATTATTTAAAATAATATTAAATATAAAAAATATTTTTATATAAATATTTATAATAAAAATATTTTTTATTTAAAAAATAATTTAAATCGAATTGAATTAATATATTAAATTTATTGAACCGAGCAGATAGACTGCCAGACTAATGATTAAGTTTAACCGCAACCAATATCAAGTTCCAACCTTTCATCTACTCAGATCCAATTTGACGTGTGGATTTGAATTCTCTCAACGTTATAATTGGATATGGGAATTTTGCATATATTTAAAGGAAAAGATATTAAAAATATTGAAAAATAACTATTTTATTTTTAAATAGATTTTTATATTTTTACTATATGTAAGCAAATAATTATTTTTTAATTGTAACTAAATAATTTATTATTTTAGATAAAACATTAAATTATATTAAGTATTTATTTAAATATAAATTAAAATTTTTAAATTTATTTTGAGATCAGATTAAATTGACAAGATTAATCTCTTACGTAAATAGTTTGATTTATAAATAACGATCCAAGTATGTATGGATTGATCTTGATTTATACATATATATATATATATATATTAAGGATTCATTAAGGTATAAATTAAAATTTTAGAATTAATCTTGAACCAAATTAAAGCAATAATTTAATCCATAGACATGATCCAAGAATATATGGACAAGGAATTTGGTGCAGAACTCTTGTATGCTAGGGTTTATAAGAAGAAATAAAAAAGGTGATCATGTAACAAAATCTTGGCATATTCCAACAAAGGATTGTCTGAAACCCAAAGAACAAGACAAATCTCTTAGGTTGGATTATTCAAAGCATTATTCCAATACCCTGTACCCTACTACAAAATCACAGTAGGATAGATTGCTTATTTAAAAAAAAACAAAAGTAAAATAAAAACCCTAGTTTTCTCCTTCATATCTTCCAGCTTTTTCATGGCATTAGCTGCAATAACCGCTGTTTCTATTCTTTTTTTTTTTTTTTCCGGACCTTCAAACGGTGTAGCGTTGTTGGATGGTGCCAATGTCGAGTCCTTTGAGTTACACTACAGATTCAATTTAACTTTAATTGAGTTTACTATCGTCACTAATCATTAAAAGATCTAATCTATTTATTTTCATATTTACTAACATTTCTTTTGCAAGAATATTTTATCTCCAATTTAATTTTCTTTACATATTAAAATGTATATTGTAAAATATCCACTCATTTGAAAAGCTTGCATTGGCTTAACCCTTTTCGTTAGATGGGCATGAAATTTCATTTAAAAATTTTAAGAATGATTTAAAACTTAGGAATGGCCTATCTATTTAACTCGCATTAGTCAGATTTGGATATATTTTTTTATTTGAGTTGGTCAAGCTCCAATCATTGTTCAACAAATATAATTTTTATTTAATTTTAATTATAAAATATATAACTACTAATGTAAAAATATTTTTTAAAACGATAAAATAAATCTATGGACTGATTTGGATTGGCCTTGGGCAATGAAATTGAAAAAAAAAAAAAAAAAACCTTAAAAATACCTCTAATTTCAAGCACCAAAAATGAAAAAAAAAAGTTATAGGCCTATCTATTTCTCTCATTCTCTATTTTTTTATCCTATTTTAAATTTAGAAGTAAAAGAAATACTTTATTTTATTTATTTATTTTTAATTTATTAATATAAACTCTTAGCTAAAATTTTAGCTTATGAGTGACATGCCACATATACCACTTAATTATTGTTAATTTGTACTAGTGAATTAATCTATTAGCAGATTTGTTTGCTAATTAACGCTAAAACTAACTGTATAATAATTTGATAAAGTTTAAATTTAAAATAACATATTTTCAAATGTTTAAAATTAAAAGTTAAAAATACACTAACGTTATAACATTGAAAGTGTGATTATCATTATAAGTAACATGTCACGTAATGTTGTGCATTCTATTAATAAAATTATTTGGTAATTAACGTTAGGATTAATGATATAATTATTTGATAATATTTAGGATTAAAATAATAATTTTCAAACGTTTTAAGACTTGAAAGCCAAAAAACTCAATTGAAAACTCCTCATTTTTTTTAGATTCTATTTGCGTGACATGTATTTGTTCGTCGATTAAAAAATGACAGAACATTTGCGTCTTGGCCAATCAAAAAATGGTATTATTGCTTAGAATGCAACATCATTGCCACAGCATTATCAATGAATCAAATAAAACAAGAAGGAAAAGATTAAAGAAACAAATGACTAAAATTAGAAAGATTATATTACAATTTGTTAAGTATTGTTTTCAAATATTTTGGGTTTTCTAAAATAAAAATATTTTGAGCTTGTTTATAGCCGTTTGTTAATTAAATTTTATATACACAAAAAAATTATAATTAGGCAATTGAGAGTGAGATTGAATTGGGACAAGCAAAAATAAATTGATTGACATAATATAAAAAGAACAAAATTATTTCTATTGTTATTGCGTCTTTAAAACTTTTTTTTTTTTGTATAGAGAAAAAATTATAAAAGTAATTGTATTTTTTTTACAAAATTAAAAATATTAATTATTATTTTCTTATTACCATGAAAATTATTCATTATAAAATCAACCATCCAGTACAAATTATGAAATGCACATCATACTATATGGTAAATTATTTCTTATTGAAATTTAAAAGCTCCACTAATAAAGTTAACTGATTACCACATTGCATTAGAGAATATAATATATAAGATATAATTAATCATATATATTACATTTATCAAATAAAAACCAAAGCTTAAATGCTTATATCTTGAAAATATAGTTGAGAGGGCTATATATATATATATGTGTGTGCGTGTGTGTGTGATGCCCTACCTGAAAATCTTAATTATTGAATTCAAAAGGTTTAAAAAAAGAAAAGTAACAGCAAGATCTACTGATGTAGTAGCAAATTTTATTATTATTATTCATAAAAATGTGAAATTGAAAAGCTTATTACAGAATGGTGCAACAACAAGTTTCAAATTCGCCACGGGTAGGGCTAGGGACACACTGAGCTGAAGCAGCAGTGTGACCAATGCTTTCGCATGGCTTGAAACAATCCGAAAAAACATTGCACTTCGACCCCTTCACTATATCACAGTTAACGGTGCTCGATGATGCTCCAATCCCTGCATCGACACACACGATCAAATCATTAAATTCAACAAAAATAAAATAATAATGATGGTAATAATAATATCAAAAATTATATATATCATTATATTAAAATATGTTCGTTATGCTTTGTAACGGTTATTTCGTAATATTTTTTTAAAAGATTACATCATGTTTTATTTATTACATAATCTTCATAATATTATCAAATAACTTGAAATAATATCCAATTCATGTATATGACAACCACAAAACGCTATATAACAACTACATTCGCAGGTAGAAACAAGAATACCTTTGAAATGGGCAAAGAGGAAAAGGGAGAGAAAGAGAAAGACCATGGCTTGAAGCTTTAGAGATGCCATATTTTTGTCGTAATTTTGCTAAGTTGATGCCAAAAGTGATTGAAATCTTGTGTGAGGAGGAAATGAAAGTTCGTGGGTTAATTTATATACAGGCATGGAGTACCAAATTTGATTAATTGGTGGAGACTGATTTTGGTCCATTCTTTCCTTTTTCAAGCAATATTTGACCTTATCTTAAACAATTTTAGTATTAATTAACCTCTTTCCTCATTTTGGATATTTTCTTTTCTTTTTTCCCAAAATTTTAGCTTTCATAGAATTATTATATTGAATATATTTTGTTTCAATCTATTCAAATATATATTTAATAGTATTTTTATAAGTATATCGCATTTACAATATTTTCCATATCTAAAACATACCTTTATAAATGTAATTTAAAAAAAAAAAATCACGACTGTTTATGAATTAAAATAAAATTTTCAGGATTTGGTAATTAACTAATTATGTTAATTAATTCAATTATTTTGTCAATTAGAATTAAATTGAAAATTAAAACGTTCATTATCTAATTCCGCATAAATACAAGATTTTCTACTGATTTATAGCTCAATGCTGACTTTTTCTTTTCAGACTACTTTAATTACGCTGAACTTTTACCACCGTGATAATTTTTAAACAAAAATTAAGGGTGGAAGAATATTAACATTAAATGTTTTGTTTACGCAATTCAAATAAATTATTATTATTAACAAAATTAATTAACTTTTGAAGAAATAGAAAAAATGGAGTAAAACGTTGACGAATACTGAAGTACACTTTCAGAGTTTCTCTGCACAAATTTTATTAGGTTTATCTTTGAGAAAAATTTTTCTAGTTGCTCACGTTTAAATTGAGTCAAACTTGAGTCAAAATAAAATTTTTTATTATTTAAAATAATATTAAAAATATAAATATTTTTATATTAATATTTATAATAAAAATATATTTTTATTTAAAAAATAATTTGAATCGAGTTAAATTAATATATCAAGTTTATTGAACCGAGCAGATAGACTACGTGACTAATGACTAAGTTTAACCGCAACCAATATAAAGTTCCAACCTTTCATCTACTCAGAACCAATTTAACGTGTGGATTTGAATTCTCTCGATGTTATAATTGGATTTGGGAATTTCGCATATGTTTAAAGAAAAAGATATTAAAATATTGAAAAAAATAATTATTTTATTTTTAAATAGATTTTTATATTTTTATTATATCTAAATAAATAATTATTTTTTAATTGTAACTAAATAATTTATTATTTTGGATAAAACGTTGAATTATATTAAGTATTCATTTAGATATAAATTAAAATTTTTAAGATCATTTTAAAATCGGATTAAATCGATAAGATTAATCTTTTATGTAGATAATTTTGTTAGTAAATCATGATCTAAGCATATATAAATTAATCTTGATTTATATATATATATTAAAGATTCATTAAGATATAAATTAAAATTTTAAAATTAATTTTGAACCAAATTAAATCAATAATTTAATCCGTAGACATGATCCAAGAATATATGGACCGTGAACTTGGTGCACAACTCGCGTGCTAGGGTTTTGTTCATGTGACAAAATCTTGGCATATTCCAACAAAGGATTGTCTGAACCCCAAGGCATAAAACAATCTCTTAGGTTGGATTATTCAAAACATTATTCCAATACCATGTACCCTACTACAAAATCATAGTAGGATAGATTGCTGATTTAAAAAAACAAAATTAAAATAAAAACCCTAATTTTCTCCTTCATCTCTTCCAGCTTTTTCATGGCATTAGCTACAATAACCGTAGTTTCCATTCTTTTCTCGCCGGGCCTTCAAACAGTGTAGTGCTGTTGGATGGTGTCAATGTCGAGTCCTTTGAGTTTCACTACGGATTCAACATGTCCTTTGAGTGTATGAAGCTCCCTCAATCTAGTAAAAACAAAAACCCAGAAAGTGTTAGATAATTTTTTAAGTTTCGAAGAAATTTCGGTTTTCAAAAATAAAACTTAGCCCTTTGAATGATTTTTGATCACCTTGCAACTTCGGCACGCTTCCTGGCTTGTTCGGCAATCTCTGAAAGTTCTCTATAGTTGCTTCTCTCGTTATAGAGCTCAGTCATTTCAGGCGGTGTTAAGCCATGGAGGGTGCGTTGAGCCAAGGCCCATTGTGCTTCCCTCTCGCCTTTTCCATAATCCTTCTTTGTTGTGAAGGCAGTCTGCAAATTGAATGCAAAGTAAAACATCAACGTCCAAAAGGGGAAATTACAAATTCTTGTCATTAAGAAACTATTGATTTTTACATTCTTCAGACTCAGATATGAGCGTAAGATACGAATATATCTCTAACACAAATATATTTAAATTTTTTAAAGTTCCCGTATTCATACAAAAAAATGTGTTAAATTGCAGATAGTTAAAGAAAAATAAGAAGTTGGAGTAATTTGATACCTTGTTTTGGAGCAGATTATCCCAAGCCTTTCCACTCAAAGCAAAGCGGATCAAGAACTTGATTATATCAAGTGGGAAGTAAAAGACTAGACTGTAGAGCCAGATTACACCAGCCCAACCCCAGCCGATGCCTTTGATTCTGGCAAAGCCCCAGTTTGCATAAACGGCAATTATTGTCGCCACCTAGAAAGTTGGATCAAACCATAACAAGTTTACGACAATTACAACAAGTATATTATATATATTGGCAAACTGAAGTGAGATTTTCTTAAGAACTCACGAGTTGTGCTAAAATGAAGGCGGTCACGAGCAGGAGACCCGGACGTTCGATGAAAGACCAGCTCCGAGAACGAGTAACAAAGATGAGTGCCTGACTCACAATACTGACTTGGAGGTAGATAGCTGCAGTAAGCTCGTCTTCGTGGCTCCTAATGGATCTTACCCCGAACTTTTCCTGCAATTACTATCAACCTTTAGTTGAGCAATGAGGTTGCCTAATTGATTTGCGGTTCCTATTATGGTTTTAATGTGAGTATAAAGAGTTTTTCCTTACCGAAAAGAAGTCGGAGTCATTTGCAGCCCAGAAGAAAACAACAGTCATGCAAGCAAGATAGGTACCGAGGACAATTCCGGTGGCGAAAATCTCCTTGAGCTTCCATGAGTCAGGCATGGGAGATGGCTTAACCCTGTCTTTGGAAATGGTCATAATTGTTCCATCATTGAGTATGGCTATAACTAAAACCATGAAAGGTGAGAAATCAAACTTCCAAATAAGAGCAAGGAGCATGAATCCGAGCACAATACGGATGGTTATAGAGACAGCATAGATGGTGTAGTTTTTCATTCTCTGGAAAATTGCTCTGCTTGTAAGAACAGCACTCACAATCACACTGAGTCCCGGTTCTGTTAATACTATATCTGATGCACTTCGAGCTGCATCAGTTGCATCTGCAACTGCAATTCCGATATCTGCCTTCTTAAGAGCCGGTGCATCATTCACACCATCTCCTGTCATGCCGCATATGTGCTTCCTTTGTTGCAGTCTCTTCACAATCTCGTATTTGTGCTCTAATCAATGGTAGCCATTAGATGGGACAACAGTGATAGTTTTTGAAGCACACTAGCTCTACGATAGGCATCAAATGAATACCAAAATGTATTAAATCGACTTACCAGGGAAAACGCCAGCAAAGCCATCAGCCTTCTCGATAAGCTCATCGACGCCAATTGTATCTACTGTATCACCCGTATTTTGGCCAAGTAGAGCAGATGATGGATACATGTTGGTTCCCATGCCGAGCCTTCGACCTGTTTCCTTTCCAATGGCTAGTTGATCACCAGTGATCATCTTAACATTGACACCAAGATTTAGAGCACGGCGAATTGTCTCTGCACTGTCATGCCTTGGGGGATCAAACAGAGGCAATAATCCCACGAATTGCCATGGATCACCTTGGCGCTCCTTGGTTTTCTCAGGCACAGTCTGCAACATCAAAAAGTTTATTCCATAATAAGCTTTCCTTTCCATTTACTTCAAGTAAAGCTAGTGGTAAAGTAGCATTGAAATTTACTTGTTTTGCAACAGCAAGAGATCGAAGCCCACGATCGGCAAACTTAGCGATGATATCATGAGCTTTCTTCTTCACATCTTCTCGGAGGTTGCATAGTTCAATGATCTGATGGGGATCTCAGGTATTAAGTATTAACAAAGAAAACAACTGTGTTGACAAGAAAAGCATTGGTACAAATTTTTCAAGTCGATCCATTTACCTGTTCTGGTGCACCTTTGCTGACTCGGTGCCAACTACCATCGGACTCAATATATGTCATGGCAGTGCGCTTGTCTACGGGATTAAAGGGAAAGAAATGAACCTCTTTGATACCCGCTCTGGCCTGCAAATAGATTGAAAACGTAAATTTTATGCTATTATCATGATATGAGATTTACGTATATAATATCAAATGCTTAGCTTCTTCCTTGAGACACACAAGTAGCACAAACAGGATAAAAATTAGGAGATGAAGAGGAGTCGGGAGTGAGTAATGCTGATATATGCTAGACACGAGTATACTCAATATTTACTAAGTTGTTCTATATATTTAGCGGATCATACTCAATACTCATGTCCTAACATGTTTCGGGCACAAGTATCAAACAAGAGTATTTTAGAGAAACTGAAGAGTCTGTGTAACATAGGATAAATATATAATGAACGGGTTTCACTTTTGTCAATCTTAACTCACCTCCCTTGGATCACCTAGCATTCCAACAATACACGCATCAATAGCATCTTGATTCTCAACCCTGGAAGCCCGAGCTGCTAGTAGAATAACCATGTCCTTGTCAACATTGTTTGTGAACACCTGAAATTTCACAGGATCATTATCTGTTTTTTTTTTAATTTGACCCTACTTCCCAAAATCAATAACTTTTTAACTTTAATACAAGAATAAACCTCAATCATGGCCTTGTCTACAGTAAGCTTGTTGAGGGTGAGTGTCCCAGTCTTATCACTGCAAAGTACATCCATTCCAGCCATTTCTTCAATGGCTGTCATTCTCTTAGTGATAGCTCCTTGTTGCGAAAGCCGGTGAGATCCAATGGCCATTGTCACGGATAAAACTGTTGGCATGGCAATTGGAATCCCTCCGATGAGAAGCACCAATAGATTATCGATTCCATCTCTGTACCTACGGTGCTGGATTGGATACATCACCACTAACTCAATAAGCATCCCTACCGCGATCGAGCATATGCAGAAGTTCCCAATTGCTGTCAGCACCTAGGAAAACAATACCATTGATCAGTGCACGTCAGGTACAAGTAAAGAACAACTTCAAGTTCAAAAAAAGACATTTGGTCACATCTCCTGAGACATTACCTGCTGGAAGTGGCCTACGTTGTTGGTGCTATCGACGAGGTGAGCAGCTTTTCCAAAGAAGGTGTGGACGCCGGTGGCGATAACAACAGCCTCAATCTCACCTTGCTTAACAGTTGAACCTGAGAATACCTCATCACCTGCGTTCTTGGTTACAGGCAAAGACTCGCCAGTAAGGGCAGACTGATCAATCTTGAGCGAATCACCTTCAAGGAGACGTGCATCTGCTGGGATGATATCTCCCAACTTAATGCTGATGATGTCTCCCGGTACCAAAATGGCAGCTTCTTGCTCGCTCCACCGTCCATCTCTCAGGACCTTAACAATCATTCAAAAATGCCAAAAAGGGTTAGAAAGCCTTGTTCTCCTTAACTTGCAATACAACCAATTTCTATTATACGTCTAAGTTAGTGAAATATTGTATTTGCAAGTTATTGATATTTTTAAGCACCTTGGTTTTGGGAGCAAGACCGGCCATTAGTGCAGCAGCAGCATTGCCTGCATTATTTTCTTCGATGAAGCTAATGGTTGAGTTGATAAAGAGCAATGACACAATGCCAACAAAATCCTGCCAATCTGGGGGCTTGCCCTGCAATTTATTCATTGAATTAGAGATTGATAATCAAAAGTCTATTAATTCAATAAGTACAAGAGAGAATTAACATACTCCTCCATTTGCCAAACAAATGGCCATAATAGCAGCAATCTCCATGACCCATGAAAGAGGGTTCCACATAAATCCCAAGAACTTCAGAAACTTGTTTTCCTGTTTAATATGTTGAAGATAGTTTTAGATAATCAATCAGTATCTCCCTACATTTTTTTCCTTTGTATTAAAAAATTATGAAAAAATTTGCCTCTTTCTCTTCAAGCTTGTTTGGACCAAAGATTTGCAGCCTTTTTTGCCCTTCCTCACTTGATAGGCCATCCTTGGTGCATTTCAACTGTTGAAACACTTCTTCAATAGGAATTCTCTCCTGCAATCACCATATTACATTTGTAGAATAAATCAATTAACAAATTTGTAAACTACTATATATATATATATATAAAAGAAAAAAGATTGATTAAGAATTTAGTTGGATTAACAAAAGAAATAACCAGATAGAAAGAAAGAAATACTTACAAGGTCGACAGTCTCATTCTTGATTTCTTCCAAGCTGATGCCTATATCCGCCATGTTTCTCTCTTCTTCAAATTACTTTCCCAGAAAAAAATATATATAATTAAAAAGAAAGAAAAAAATCCAGATACCTTTGCATGCAAAGCAAAGAGTACGTTAAAAAAGTGGAGCTGAGACTTATCTCATATTAACCCACTTCTTTTTTTTTCTTTTTTCTTTTTTTTATATATGTATAGATAAATATATATATTTTTAAACTTAAAAACTTCTGCAACTTCTTTTTACTCTTCTTCCTCAAAGAAAAAGCAATTAAGAACAACTTAATTACTACTTTTTCTTCTTTTATTCTATTATTTTTGGGTTTTTTTATTCAAAAAAAGTTTATTTGGGTTGCTATAGTACAAAATGTACAAAGTCGATTCGAAACTGAAAGCTTCAGTGATGTTGGGGGGAATCTTTATAGCAGAGTTTTTGGTCAATATGTTTGGAAAAAATCAAAGTTTAATTTGCGAAGGAGCGAGAGTCTCTTGGTCGACGCAGACCAAGTCATTAGGCTATCACTGTGTCGATCAACTTGCATGCAATCTCAAGATGCAACCATTTACGAAAATGGTGGAAACTATCGGCACTTGTAAGTCAATTTTAAACATGAAAACGAGAGAATTTTGGGGTCTCTTTGAATTGGCAAATTATTATACCAATAAACAAAAATGTTAAAATACTTGGCACTCGTTAACTGGTTCATCACCATTTGCAGCAAATGAATGCATGGTTGCATGCGTTAACACTTGGATTATCCTACAAAAAAAATAACTATTATTCTAATAACATTATATATATAGATATGTTAATTAAGATAATTATTAATTAAATGAAAGTAAAACGAATTTTATTATTCAAGTTTGAAATAAATTAAAGTTGAAGAAGCATTTCGGCATAATTTTTTAAATAATAATTTTCACTTTTTACCAACAAATCAAATGATCGTAAATATTATTACAAACAGATCACACGGTTATTGATGCTCCACGTTTTTCATACATCACCTCAAACGAAAATTTTGCAAGTGTTTCTTAATTGGGAGGCAAAAATCAAAGCTTGCCAGTTGTTTAATGGCAAATAACAAGACAGAGGCAGTCCAACACAAGGAATTGACAGTCCATCTGATTTCTGCCACGTGGGACGGAATCTAATACTATGTTAATTATGAGGCTTTCCATGATAATTAAACTGTCTTAATAGTCTTAACAGGGAGATATTTTTGTTAATTTACAACTTGATTCTAAGAAAATCATGTTTTGTAGGATAATGATTAACAGGATCTTAGATTGTACCCATCAAATTAAAAATTTGATTTGGACCCAATAATTTTATTGGTCCGATTAATTAGATCACTTAGGTAAGAAATCAAGGCAAATGAGATCTTACCCATATTTTAATATTGGGGAAATGATGTGATTGCATAGCTTTAGGGTCACCATTTCTTTTGCCTTTCTTTCACATGGCTACATTCATCACCCTATCTCTCATTTTCTAACACAAATTTGATCCAAAGTCCAAATCCCTCCAATAGAGAGGGTAAATTTCTTCAAACGCAACATGAGTCAAAAAAGTTGTCATTTGAGACAATCACAACCCTCCAATTTGCAATACACTTTGTGGACCATATGTGTTACATATAATAACAATCTTAAAGGACAACCAAAAAGCAATCCCACATATAATTTTTGTATCCAATGTCATATTCCCTAAAAAAATCAAAATTGATAATGGATTACATAATTTTTATATATAAAAGGTTGTAATTTAGAAATTAAAATATAATTGTAAATTTTTAAATTTAAATCTCACATATTGAATGCTATATGATTACATACATTAACAAAGCTAATTTCGCAGATCCTTCATTCTCTATGTTTTGTTCAATAAAAAATTAGGATTAAGAATTTATTAATTCAATTATTAAATTGATAATAATTTTACTACTTTGTAACTTAATTAATAGATTAACAATTTTACGCACAGTATTCTTGTTCAAATTTGAATTTAATCAATATGAAATTGAACATTCAAGGAATAGATGTAAATTTGATCTATTTTGACTAAATGTCAAGCTATCATGCATAATTAGTAGTTAATCTTACTAAATGATAATTAAAATAGGATATTAATTAATTCTTCATGAACTAGATTATTAGAGACACTCAAAACCTAGTTCAAATGCATATATAGCGTGAAAAGCAACCTTTAATGGCTAAAGTCCTTTGACAAAGTAGCCTTCAATATGGATAATGCCAAGTACATATGTCCTTAAAGTTTATATATTTACTTATTAACGAAGAATCTTACATATTACAAACAAAGTAAATCAAAGAAAACTTAGTGAATTGGATTTGGCTAGCAAATTACAGCATTAAAGGCAACTTTGAAGTTCACACTTTCACACCTCAAAGTTGTAGATTTGTAAAGTTTTTTCATCTTTTAGAATTGCAAACAAACAACATCTCTTCAAGTCTTCTATAACCAAAATGCATTTACAAAACATCCAACTAAAATGAATCCAAAGTTTAATTTCGTTGATTCATTTAGCTAGAGATAATATTTGGTAAGTTTAGAGTATGAATCCCAACATTTATGATATCTTTTTTATCCTCGGGTGAGGCTTGATTTGTACGGAGATAATATGTCCTTAAAAAAGAAGGGAAAAATGAAAAAGAGGAAGAATAAAACTGGACTACTTAGAGCTTCAAAGATAAGTCAAGCTTCAATTCATCTTGCTCCGTGTTGAAGTGGTTAAAAGTATCCCACCAATATCTAACCATCCCCTCCGAGGCTGGACCAAACTTTAGAACACTACTTTCGAATCTTGCCACACCATTACTTGCTGATGATCCACCATTAATTCCCGCATGAAAATCCTCCATCGAAAGATGCCCGATTGCCGGTTTTTGATCAATAGGCCGTCTAGACAATCCGTTATGCCCATAAATATGTGCTGCTGATGGAACAAAAGATGGCTTGTGGATCATAGAGTGCAACTGAATTCCAAGTGATGTATTGAAAGAGCCGTGCAAAGGAAGGGAAGCCATGCTAGAATATCGACTAGAATTAGGGTGACCGAAAGCTAGAAAATTATTTGTGGCTGCACCAATCCACTGCCCTCGTTTAGCTAGTGTTCTTTCTCGCTTATGTGCATTTTGGTGCCCTCCTAGAGCCTGTGAGCTATAAAATTTTCTTCGGCAATAGTTACATGAAAATACTCTAGGCTTAGTTTCATTACCTGGATCAGGAGTTTCCAAAGAATCTCGATCATCAGATGAATCGATCTTGAAATAGTCGATGAGATTGAGTTCGGGCTTCAACTCTCGATTCGAATTCGAATCACCTTTGCTGGAAGAGAGGCCCAGATCCAACACAAGATCATACTTCAAATCTCCTCGCTGCTCTTCTTCTTCTTCTTCTGGTTGCTTTCGTTCTTTCTGGCTATCATCCATTAAAGTTCTCAGGCTTGCATCTGGGCCATGTGATACCGAGATGATGCTTGAAGTTTCAGAGAGAGATGGCTCTGGTATTATTGGAGACTCCTCCATGTTTGTGCTTGAGAGGTTGAAGATGATGTCTGAGAATTTACTCCTCATGGGGTTGAAATCAAAAGGAAATGGGGTTTTAATAGAAAGAGAGGTAAAATGTGGACCTATGTTGTAATAAATACACTCAGCAATCCAAAGCTGATATATATATATATATATATATATATATATATATATATATATATACACCATTGTTTTGGAGTTACAAGGTCTTAAATTATAAGACTTGGTGAGGCTCGGTTAAGTAGGATATCCAATTTATATTGGATTGAATTTAAATGAAATTTTTATAATTTGAGTTAATTTAATATAATTTGAATAATTATTAAAATTTAAAAAATTATTTTTATTTAAATTTAATTATAAATATTAATATAAAAATATATATTTTATTTTTTAATATTATTTTAAATAAAAAATAAATTGTTGAATTAATTTAATTTAAACTTAAGTAAAAGAAAAATAAATTGTTAAACCGCGGACTAGTCCGATGACAGCTCTAAAAAGGGAGTGGAGATGTGTGTTTTATCAAACATTTCGATTGAAACTTAAGAGGAACATCCACCCATATGTCCATGTACCTCTTTTTTCTTGCATATACTCCTATTAAAGTATGTGTT
>JBBYHM010000022.1:7754111-7765217 GCA_038381775.1 Adansonia rubrostipa | reverse complement strand
TTCACACACGCAAAGTTTTAAATCGATTTGATATATGTCATATATTAATCAGTTGAAATTTTTTTTATTTTATTCGAAATTTGATGTTCATGATTTATAAGAATAAAAAAATGAAATACGACGATTTAATTAAATTGATATAATCTCAATGGTTTGAACGTCGATCGGGCTTTTTTTGTTTGGTTGCCAAAGACAACCATCTAAAGGCCATGACTAAAGCGATAGTCTTTGAACTCCTATCCCTGGCTAGGGGTTCTTCTCAACTCTCTCAACTTCTTCTCAAGTGATCTTAAGAAACAACGTTAAAAGTATGGTCTTGGATTCTCCGTAACATTCCTAGACCATGCGATACGACGTCGAAAGAAAAGAGGCTTATGCATTTTGAAAGCTGTTTATTTGTTTATTTATTCTCAGGAACATATACATATAAATACATATAATAAACTCAACTGTATATATATATATATATATATATATCTATTCTCTTATGATTCCCTTTCTCTTTGGTTCACGTTAAAGATCGATTTTGAAGGATATGACTAATTTATATAAAAAATAAATATTAATATAATTATTTTATTTTGATAATATTAAATTTTAAATTTTAAAAATTATTCAATTAATATAATTAATTTAAATATGGAAGAAGACAATTAGAAACTTGATAGCAAACTCCTAATCAATCAAATGTCAAAAATTGATTGCTAATATCTTTTTAGTTTGTGCCAATCCGTTCAAAGTGGTATTCTTTGTTTTCTGTGGACTAATTTCTTTTTATTTATTTAAAAATGAAAAATTTTCAGCTCATAATTCATATTATAGTTCAAAATACATTAAAATATAATAGATATTTATATTTTTTTCAGAAATAATATAAATTGGTATAGCATGTTTTGCATTTAAATATATTAATGGTAAAGAACAAAAATGCGAAATCTGTGTGCATTTGAAAATTAAAAAAAAAAAAAAAGAAATAGAGGGAATAAGCAACCACTAATATAAGAGGGAGAGACGTGTGGAAATGGAAAATGGGGGAAACATAATAATTTTAAAATAAATTAATTTTTTGAAAAAAATATTTATTACTTAATATAAGATTAAAATTTGACACACTTAGCTGAAAATATATATATATTTATTTTGGAAAAATGGTTAGTTTATACCATAAAATGGATAATTTTTTCAAGAATAAATATTTATTTATTTTATAAAAAAATATATATGCATAATTGTATATGGAATTTGAGAAGATAAAAATATACTTATTTTATTTTTATTATTATGATTATATTTGAGTTACTTTGTATTTTTACTAATTGAGCTTGTTAGAGTTAATTTATATTTTATGTTACTGAATTTCGTATTAACTGTGGATCATAAATATTTAATTTTATTAAATTATATTATTAAACTTTTATTATTAAAAAATTAAGTTACTCATATTAACTTCGTTAAGTAATTTTAACAAAAAAATCGACTCAGTAAGTATATATGATGTATATTTTATATCTCATTAAGATAATATTTAGTAGACATACGTCATGTATGTATATTGAGTCAGCTTTATCCTCGGAATTATTTAACAAAGTTAACATGAGTGACTTAATTTATTACTAATAAAAGTTCAGTGATATAATTTGATGAAATTAAATGTTTGCGACATATCTGAAAGCTCATACTAAGTTTAGTGACTCATAAATGTAAATTACTTTAAGTTTGTATAATTTGAATCGTGATATTAAACTTAATCACACGTGTTATAAAAGAACCACTTGACTTGTGATAATAACTTTAGTTAAATGCACTAATTAATCCGAAATTATATAAACAAATAGTATAGATAAAAAAAATCAACGGTTCTTGCATTAAAAAAAAAAGACATTTTAAGTACTTGTAATTACATTTTATTATAAAAATAATAGTAATTTATATACAATTATAAAATTTTTAATTAAGTTAGTGTAATAAGTAAATAACACTAACTCAATTAGAGATTTAATTAAAAAAGAAATAAAATTATTTTAATAAATATAAAATTAAAGATTTTTTATTTAAAATAATAATTAATTATCAATCTTACTTTTTTTGCTTTAAAAAAAATCAATCCAACTTAAAGAAAAAACCAATTTTTTAATCAAAAAAATATTTTAACAAAAAATATGTTAAATTTTATAAAGTTAAAAATTTAACATATATTTCATTAAAATATTTAAATATAAATTAATATTATAAATAATATTTAATTATTTTTGGTAATATTTTATTTTTATTTGTAGAGTTTTAAATTTCTAGGGTATAAAGTAATATTTTGTAAGCTTAATGATTATCCTTTAATTTTAAAGTAATTGATTAAATTGATATTATAAGTTAATATATTAACCAAATTGATAAATTTATTAAAAAGATAAATTAAAAGTATTTGTATCTTTTTTGAAAAAAAAAAACTTATATATTATTTTTTTTTTTTTTACAATTGAGGTCGGAATTCGAAAATAAAAAACAAATGATAAATGTTAAGATTTTTTAAATTCATTGAATATTATTTTTTAAAAATAAATATGTAAAATAATTGTGATAAATTTTAATTTTTTATATATATTTTAATTTTAGTACGCAATTTCTTTTTTCAGATTGATGGATGATGTTTTCAAGTTAGCATACTCTTAAGCAGAATTCATGGGGAGTAAAATATTTTTCGAAAAAAAAAAGCCCAATTTTCTTTATTAAAAATGAAAATTCCAGCTTTATGATTGTGTGCTGGCCTTTATTCACTTTGTTTCGGCTAAGTGGAGTTGCCAAGGTAGTCCGGTAACGTGTGTCTCTTGTTCTATGCTTTTAGCGGTCTTTCTTTCTCTCTCTCTGCTGTTCTGTTTTTGTTAAACACTGAAAACGTGATGCCTGAAATTTACTTTCATGGGGTTTAACGTTTGACAACACATTCTCATTGCTTTCCCATTTCTCTTCTTTCCTGGGCATTTTCCTTTTTATGTTCTTCACAGTTCTTTTACTTGGTCCCTTGGAGAAAAAAAAAAAAAAAGAATTCCATTGCTTTTTCCATGGCTTCATGTGAGTATCTCACTTCCTCATTCTATGTTTTTTTTTTTTTTCTTTTTGGTTTTTGATTAAGATTTTGATTTGGGTTTTGGTTATTTTGAAGTTTGGATATGTAAGAATTTGTTTTCTATTTTACTTTGTGGCTTGATTCATGGCAATGGGTATTTAGTAAGTTTGGTTTTTGTTTTGTTGAGGGACTAAGATATTTTGGAATTGGGTTTTGTTCCTTGAATGCATAAACTTGTGGTAAAGTTGTCACCTTTTAGGCTGGTCTGCTCTCCTCGCTATTTCCTTATATTGTATCAAAAATTCGATATTGATTTGTCATCTGGATTTAATTTTCTTATTTTAGCATGCTTAGTTCTTGGAAATTCTTCATTTTTGTCTCTGGTTTAGTAAAGTTTGTTGTTACAAAATGGAGTTAATGCATGACTTTCTGGATGGAATAGTGTTTGCCTCCTTGTAATTTTATCTTAAACATTTTTAAGAGCCATATTTCACTTGTGGTTTTGTCTGATATGCAACTTATGGTGTTGCTGCTGCATTCTTGTAATATCAGTGAGATAATATTTGCCTATGTTGCTCCTCGACTCTTATTTTTCTTAAATATACGCCTATGTCTGATGCATATTCGGATATAAATATGAAAATATGATCCGCTCCAAATTCACTAAAATTTTGAAAAAAATTAAACATATCTGTACCTGACTTTGTTGACAATTTTATCTAATTCGTGACCCATGTCTTAAGTCTTATTGAAAAGACTGACTTATGTGTTTCTTCTTGTATTTTCCTTTTTCTTTTGTTATAAACTCAAAATGGTTAAGTAACCATCCGTTGTAAAGAAGAAGGTCAATCTGATTATTTTATGATCTAATGTAGTGTGCTACATTTTATGAAAAGTGAGTTCATCTACCGTATTCTTTAGTTTGAACTTTTGGGGTAAATATAAAGCTTTAATTTCTATAATTAATTTCTATAACCTTTCATGTCCCTTTGGGGACCTTTGGCTTGCTTGCATCTCGCGATGCATGCTCCGGTGTAAGCCTCGAGTTAGCTTCTTCCATCTTTTGCACACGATAACAGTTGATTTGGACTGTTATGCAGCAAGCAGAGACCCATATATATATATATATTTTGTACGTTGACTTTTACATGCACGCTTCAGGCTGCGAGAACCCATTCGGCCACCATATGTTGGCTGATTCAGCTGTGAAATTGGTTGTTGTACTATAACTTATCGATACTTACAAAACATGATGCAAACCTTGCAGTGCCTCACTGCCACTGCATTTGTGTGTAATATCGTCTTTAAGAGCGTTGCCTTGCATTCTTTCTTTGAGATATAAGCCATAATTTAGACCATCGAAACGCCTTACGCATATTAGATGCATCGTAGTTTATCAATCATTGTTTGATGTCTTTCTTGCTTTGCAAAAATGAAATGCGAGTATATCGATTATTATAGGAGAGATTTTGAAAAATTATTATGATGTTTATTCCCTTGTACTTCTCTTTTTCTTTTTCTAGTTGTTGAATGCTTATTTTCAAGCGTGCATTCATAGTCTTAAATTCCGGAACTTCATTTTGGACACATTGCTAGTCTTTCATGACTGCTCTGATTGCCTTGCCATAGAATCAATAAAGATTTTTTAGCAATTTAATCATTTTATCATATTAATTAAGGAATTTTTATATGCGTGTGCTCACTTTCATCATTGGTAACTTGCTCTTATTTCAGATAGCTTAGGAGCTCCAAATATTAAAATTCTGAAGTTAAGTAGTGGAGTTGATAATTTAAAACCGAATAATGTAAGAATTTGGATAAGGCAAAGACCATTGCAATATGCTGTGCTGGTTAGACGCTCAGGGAAGGCATTCACTGTAGGTTGTGTTCCAACTTTGGAAACACAGGGTGAGTAATTTTTGCTGATGTAGTTCTCACTCTTCATTTTTTTTTATTCCCAGATAACTATCATAGCCAAGCTTTGTTATTGCATATTTTTGTTGAGGAATAAATGCAATTATTTCTTTATCTACTTTATCAATTATGCAGTAAGTGTGGCAATATCAATTGTTCTTCTGATTCTTAAAGAAATACATTTCGCATTATAGCAGTCCGTACCAGATTGTTGCTGATGCCATTTTATGATATTTCTTTCTTTCTTTTTCATTGTATATATAATGCGTCAAAGTCAAAGATTAGGGTTAGAATCTAATATATTCTGTGAATAAATTGCTTACATCTACATCCTTTTGTTTGCCGACTCGCAGCTACTTCAAATTTAGCATATGATTCTAAAAAGACTAAATTGTCCGGTTTGACTAGCCAGCTTATTCCAAATTCATCTGGGGTGAGTTGATAATTATTTTTGTAAATTATCAATGCAAGCACCTATGTTCCACAAAATCATTATTGCTATTCTCTTTTTCATGTTTAAATTAAAAATATTTTAACTAGAAGATCTTCGAAGTTTACCAGGTAATTAATGAACTATCCTTGCATAGCTTTTTTCAAGTTCTAACTCAGTTTTTAGCAAGCGTGAAGGAACAATAGATGGGACCCTGTAATAATTCATATTTTTAGCTTATATTTTAGAAGTTTCTAGTTTTACAATTTCTAACTGCAGGTGGAATCTCTGGTCAGAGATATATGCAATTCGACTTCGATTGCGGAGTTTGAACTAAAAGTAAGTGGGTTTAAATACTAGCTTGTTGTGTCATAAATTGCTTTATAATGTAAATGGCTTTTCTACTTGAATAGTTTTCTTTTGTATCCAAAACAATTGCAGATTTTTTTGTTGTATGAATTATCAATTTCTCAAGCTTTATGTCTTTCTTCATTTGTTAGCTTTGTGGGTTTCGCCTATATGTTGTGAGGGACTTAGCGGGAAAAAGTGAACCTCCACGTGTGATCCCAAGTCCTCCTCTGGTCAGTGTTAGCAGTGGTAAAGCTGTTGAGGCACCCATGTCAAGTGGGGCTGTTTCGACACCTACTTTAGCTATCACCAAACCACTATCTTCTTCAGGGAGAATTCAATCGTTACTCGATAAAGCTGCAGATGAAGGCTTGGCTATCCTTCAGTCTCCAAAGGTGAGAACCCAAAATTTAAATTATTCTCTTTCTTTGAACCCGTAGAACTAAGATGATAAGCCGTGCAGGTAGGTTTCTTCAGGAGATCACGAACCATAAAAGGGAAGCGTTCTCCACCACCGTGTAAAGAGGTACTTCTTGAATAGATTTTGGTAGTAGTAGTATTTGTTTATTTTAACCGCCCAAAAGATAGATTGCTTTGATTACATTATAAAAAAAGATACTGTTTTTCCGATTTGGACATAGCATTCAAGGTAGTTTCGCTGCTTGTTCCTCTCTTTTTTTTTATTCTTTTTGAACAATTTTCAACAGGCGAAACACATTGGTTCCCCTGTAATCTCGAATTGACAGTCTCTGGTTTTTGTTTCCATATGTTGGAGGTTCTCCGGAGAAATTCTGAGTTATTTTCTGTAAAAAATGGATAAAACACGGATTGTAACTTTTTTTATCATGCAACAGAAACAAATAGTGAAGGAAGGGCAAGTGCTTTGCTACATTGAACAACTAGGTGGTGAAATTCCAATCGAGGTCTGAATCTTGACATAAAATTGCAATTACTGTGTTTTTTTTGTATGTCGACTAATGGAAAGTCAGGTTGATTTCACCCGACTTCTCTTGCTACTTATATATATATATGATATGCTTATGTTTATATGGCCAACCAATCTGGATTTTATTTTCTAATTCTCTGATCATTCTTTTGCTAGTCCGATGTATCCGGGGAGGTCATAAAAGTTTTAAGAGAGGATGGCGGTATGTCTTGACATCTTTCAATATTTTAATTCCCGTTCTTTTGCAATGTAATCTAATTATTTGTTCTTACTCGTATCGCTTACATGACAGACCCCGTAGGATACGGTGATGCTCTTATTGCGCTACTCCCGTCTTTTCCGGGTATAAAAAAGCTGCAGTAAATGATTTGGTTAATTTGCTTGTGTTATCCAATACGATGGTACTTTAATAGTTTGTCACATATGTAAGCTTTCTGTTCTTTTACCTTGTTTAATGTAATGAAAATATACATGCATGACTGTAGGCATAGCAGTACATGAAAATCTCTATGAAAATTTAGTGTTTCTGATAACCATTTGGAGTATTGGAATTGGTTCTTTTTCCACAAGTAATTGGAAGCATTTTGGTATCTCCCTTTGAATTTTCCACTTTTCAATCAATTACATTGCAGTGGTTGGATGTCACTTCGTTCTTTATTGGAGTATAAATGTTTACTTTGCTTGAACAGATGAATTGGTATATCCCGTTATGTTATTGAGATTCGTGTTTTAGTATCAAATATAGATATGTATCCAATATAAATATATTAATTTTTTTAAAAAAAATTTTCATATATTTAAAGACTTATATGCCCATATTCATGTTCAAATATGCATTAGATATGTTTGTTGGATATGAATATTTTAAAAAATAAAGAGTTGGAGTAACATAATAGAAGACTCTTGTATGAAAAAAAGTAGAGCACTATCATTTCATAACTAGGGAGGATAATAGAAGCTTAATCAAATTGGTTAGAGCTATCCATGCATTGGATCGGAT
The DNA here is from genome assembly GCA_038381775.1 of Adansonia rubrostipa. Classification (NCBI taxonomy): domain Eukaryota; kingdom Viridiplantae; phylum Streptophyta; class Magnoliopsida; order Malvales; family Malvaceae; genus Adansonia; species Adansonia rubrostipa. Next base: position 7,757,518 of record JBBYHM010000022.1, on the reverse strand, counting down.
CGATATTCAATCTAACCAATCATGAGTCGGATTAGATTGATATTCAATGCTCCGCCTAGTTTATCGGACTCGAAAAATCAATTTTACTATTTAAAAAATAAAAACTAAGGTCTCAAGTTTCATTATATGTCTACTATTATTATCAAATAGTATATTATGTATTTGCCCACTTCTAAAGAAAAGATTAGTTACAATAGCCATGTAATTTTTTCCACTATAAGGAATATTTTTCGCTAAGAAATTTTATTACTTTATTACTATATGGCATTGCCTTGAATTTGAATAATTATCAAACATAAATTAGACTCGAATAATTCATTCAATTTGTTTAATATTTTAGATCGAAAGACTTAGAGGTTGGATTTTGATATACATGTAACTGAAAGATAAAATCGTATTTATATGTTATTTATTTCGTATTAAAAGTATTTAATATTTAAAAATTTTAATTAAATCAATCAAGGTGAAAAATCCTAACTAAATCTCTAATTTTGTTTTTACAATTCCGCGAAGATTAAGTGGTGAAAAATAAATAAAAATGGTGAAAAAAGAGAGAAAATAAATAAATTTAGAATCAACAAATGATATTTCCCATGATTTCTCTGAATGGTCGTGGTCGAAGTGTGCGAGGGAAAGGGTTTTGGATGAGATTTTAGGTATTTTGGATCCTTCTGTTGGTTCAGAACTAAGCTCTTAGAATCATGGATTGATTTGGTGGGGTTTTGTTGGTTGTCTTTCATTTGGGATTACAATATTTTGCAAAACGAAAGTAGCTGAAATTGGACATTGAAACAGAGTTGGTTTTTTTCATGTTTTTTAACTACGACATGAACATTTACGGAGATGCCTATAAACCCATGCTTCAACGGCATTGCCAGCCTCAAAATCCAATTCAGGGGAAAGTCCTCGAAACCTCGTCTAATGCTGAATACCCTTCATTCAAGAAACCTAGAATTTCTGAAAATTTTGTCCCAAATTATAGGATTCCAGGGGCAGTGAAAGAAGTAGCCAGCGATAGCCTCAACGCTAAGCAATGCGAGTCCCATTGTCGGGGGTTTAGTGCTGACGACTCAAAAAGGCTCTGTAGAATGTTCTGTAATGGGAGAAACTGTAGTTATGGAGATAGGTGTCGGTTTCTTCATGCGATTCCTGCTAAAATTACGGACATTTCCATGATGAGCCTTGCCCCTACTGCTGCTATAATCAATCAAAATAGAGGGTCAGGTGAACTGGATGGCAAGGGTCTTGTTGCTTCTTGGACTGCCGGTGGCGAGGGGAACTTTAAGCTGGCACTGTGGAAAACCAAGCTATGCAAAAATTGGAAAATGAATGGAAGCTGCCCATATGGAAATGCGTGTAGCTTTGCTCATGGTCAAGCGGGTATTCAAGCAGTCCTAATTTGGTTACTACCTTTGAGTTTTGATTCTCATTGTTTATTATGCCATTTTAATGCAAACCATTTGCTTCTACCTGAAATGCCAAAATGTTTAATTGGATTCTGCTCACCCTTGAAATAAAATTTTATTTTATTTTTCTATTGGCCCAATGTTGTAGATAAATTAATCTTTGGAAGTAATAGTTTTGGCAGTTAATTCGTTAAGTTTAAGAAACAATAATGTTTCAGCCAGTCAATCTGAATACATTTAGTTGCGCTCCTAATTCGTTTTGCTTCAGTATTTGATGTGAACATGTAGAAAATAATGATCTTTGATTTGAATGAACCGAGTGGGATTGAATGGAATATGTCTGGATGATCTTTGATTTGGAATCATTGAAGAGGTTTAATCAATTTTAAAAAAAAAATTCTTATAATTGAACATCTAGGCATCTAGCTTAAATCATGAGAAGGATTTTATTGTTTGATGGATCTAATTTTTGGATTTCGATTTTCGTAATGTCAGTTCTTATTTTGATTTGCAGAACTACAGAACCTTGGTGGCTGTTTTGCATTAGAATCTTGGATTGTGCCAACTTGTTCTTTGAAGAATATTCATAATGATAGGAACAGGGCTGGGACTTATTTCAAGCAGAAACTGCAAGAAACAAAGGGCTTATTGAAGCAGAAACGAATAGTGAAACTATGTGATATCTATGCTGATTGGATTGAAGACATGACCATTCTGCCTAGCCCCTCATACAAGTGAAGAACCGTGGATTACTCTCCCAGAGACTACTCGAGGAAACTGACAACGAGAAATCAAACTATTCAAGAATTAGGGAAGTTAACTCTGCCACGTGTCTGGTCTGGAATATTGACATTGAGATTTTTTTTTTCCATCTGTGTATAGAGATCTGAAATGGTAGTTATTCTAGTTTACAAACTTGTTCACATATTCCAAATTAATCTTTAGTCTCAATGTACGGCCTTGAATTTAGTTACCTTGATCTTCCGCTTTGTCTTTTTGTTATGTTTTCTGATCTTTGTTTAAGTGGCAATGATAGTTGTTGTGAATATATTATACATATGAATGCTACTGATATCAGTAAGTGAGAAAGCTTTTATGAAAAGCTGATGAAGAGCAAGCCTCCATTGTGATAACAAAGAGATCTTTTCTGCTTATTCATGTGCAGCTTGTAATTGTTAGATAATGCAGGAGATTGAATGTGTACTCAAAAGTATTTCAGAATTTCTGGCAAGTGTTACTGTGTGAATGAGATTATAACCCAGAATTTCATCGTTTCATCTAATCTTGTGAAATAAGGTAAGGGTTTATGAGATTCTGATGTAATTGATCATACTAACATAATTTTACCTTTGTTATCCACAATTGCCCCAGATTCCATCTGCAACAGATTATAATTTGCAACAACAATAGTCTCAAGGGTCTGTTTCGGACAACAATTCATTTCAATCATTTTTACTGCAGTGAATCTGTCTGTAAGTGCTCTAATCATGTGCACGGGGATCAAAGTACTGATGCAGAGGCTTTTACGAACTGGTGCAGGGTTAAGGATGAATTGTCATGCTTCTTCGGGATTATTGTGGAAAGATTTGTAGAGCAGACAAAGACGTTCAACGCTCCAGGTGCTTTAAATAATTGCTTATGTTTATTTTTTTTTTCCTAAAACAAAATAAAATAGCTTCAATCAGAACAAGTATTTCAATAGCTGATGAATTACTTAGGAAGATGGCAGACTAGTCAATGTTACTACCTAAAATATTGCAAGGTCTTAGTCTTCCTTGGTAATGATTTTTTAGGCTAGTGATGTCCTTTCATCTGTCATCGTTATCTGCTTGCCAAACTGAACCTAATTTGTGCTTCTTTCTCTCTCCATTTTCCTTATGTCCTCCATTTTCTAATAACCTCAAAAGCATCCTTGATTCATTCATTGTTCCCCATTTCTGAAATTGTTGAACTCCCTCTTTTAAAAACAAAACCAACTCCTTAGGAAATTAATAAATTATG
>JBBYHM010000022.1:7737919-7751714 GCA_038381775.1 Adansonia rubrostipa | reverse complement strand
GTAGAATAGTGACATTTCAGTGAGAATGGGCACAGTAACCCATTTTCTACTACTGCAATATACGAGCATACCCATGAATTATTTGTTTGTAAAATTGAGACAATTTTATTATTTTTTTGAACATTTCATGTGGCTGCCTCTTTTGATTACTTGGCGAAGGCTATATAATCAAACTCTTCATTTTCTTTAGATACTTGAATGCGACATATAATCAAAAACAATTAAAATCTAACTCATATATTTAAAAATAAATATGAGAAATAATACTTTAAATATATATAAAAAAACTAATATATATGTATATACATACACACTCATAACAATAGCTGTGTGACTTCCGATAACGATACCTTAATTTATAAAATCCGTTGTATTATGTCTTTTATTTTAAATAATTTCAGAGGTATTTTTATGCTTTATTCGGATCTAATCTATCTCACGAGTGATCATAAGAATACTCTCAATTTACTCCGTTCAAAATTTTACTCTAAAAATACTTGCATTTTGCTTTATTATAAGACAATCGAAAAAATAATAATAAAGAGATGCTAAAGGCTTAATTTTTCAGTGGTGGTATGCTGGTGATGTTTACTACTAATATTGAGCTATATCTTATTAGCACGACAATGGAGAGAGAGTCTTAATAATAAAATAAAAGCAAAACAAATTCCAATCCAAAGTTTTTACAATTCCATGGCATTTATGTGAAAGCCCCTTATTGAGAAGGGAATATACATTATGCATAATAAAATTAACCCTTCTATTTTCCCCTCTTCTCTAGAGATTACAAAAGGACTTTTATGAATTCCAACCCACAAAATCAAAATCCACATGTATTGAAACAAAGAATCAATGAAAAAAAACTCAACAAGTATGGGGGATCCCAAGTTCTATGTATCTACAAACACTAATGCAAACATGTTATCCCTTTTGCTTACCTTATTCCCATGCTACCTGAGGGCAACCATGTCAGCATCGAGGGATGTCTGTATTCATCTTCGACCAAAAAGCATAGCCGATTTTATGCAAATTTCAGACAACCTTACTTCATGAAACACGACCCCCTCTTTCTTCTTCTTCTTGTCCTGTATTCTTAGTCACAGTTCAAACCGCACACTTCTAAAACAATACCTCCTTTTGATACAAATGGGTTGACTCGAGCCCATAAAAGAGAGAAAATCGAAGCTAAAAGTATTGACCAAACTACAATGATGGTGGGAAGCCTGTTTTGTTTCCCCATCAAACCTTTGAGGAACGGGTAAAGATGGACAATGACCCAGAATGCAAAGAACAATCTACCGAATAGAGGGCCCCATGAGTCATATCCATTAGAGATGGCATCTGAAATACCGACTATGACTCCAATTATGTTGATAGCCAATAAGGTCATGGGGGGAATCAATAAAGTTGTCCACTTGAATAAGTATAGCTCGGAAAATTCTCCATCATCTCCTCCTTTTGAGGTAACCGTGAAGTTTGTGTTAACACCAGCTAAAACCTTAAGCAGACCCTGGAAGAGAGCAAACAGGTGCGACGAGACACCACCGATCACCCAGAACTGCTCATTCCTCCACCAGTCATGAATTCCAACCCCTCCCCACTGCATTTCGAGGATGCTAGTCACAGCAATGACAACAAAGAGAGACATGAAAAGGATACTGGCATAATTGCTAATCTGCATAAGGAAAAATCACTATTAGCTGAGATTCTGACAAAGATTAAGTGCAGCATCCAGATTTTGAAATTCCCAAGGTATACGTAGCAGTATTTTAGGTAGGGGCATTGTTCTCGCTAGTAAGGTTCCAAATTAAATGAAATGCATCACTAGCAGGGTTTTAGTAACACAAATTCTGTAGCTGAAGAAGATTCACAACATAATTACAATACCAAAATCATGTTCCAAGATGCTCAGTCCAATTCTAAGTAATTTTTTAAACACTAAGATGAATTTCAGCGCCGAAACCTGTACTTAGAATTAAAACGAGAAAACTAATATCGCAATAATAGCTACAAAATTTATTGCTAACAAGTTAAACAATCCCACCACCAACCCCCCCCCCCCCCCAAAAAAAAGGAATGGGAAAGAAAATAAAATCTACATCATATGAACTTTCCTTTGATTTAGTAAAACAATTAATAATGAGCAGTCATATATCACCTCCAAACAGTTCTAAAATCACTATTTACTAGTCTTGGCTGATTTTTTTTCAATATTAGTAGATTTGGCCAAAATAATTAGGAAGTATGCATGTTAGAATGATTATGCCACTCGGAATTTACCTCAGGGACAATGAACTTTCCAGTAAGAAGACAGACGGCCGGCAGTGTACAATATATGAGCAGTGGAATTGATGTCAAAGGGTACACAACGGAGGCAATGTAAGAAAAGCGCTCCAATGGTTTCAATCCACAGCCATATCCATACCATAGAGGGCAATGCCTGCTCAAGAAAATTTCAACAGATCCCAGAGCCCAACGTAGAACCTGGTGCAGACGATCTGAGAGGTTAATAGGAGCTGAACCCTTAAATGCAGGCCTTTTTGGAATGCAGTACACTGATCGCCAGCCGTGGCAGTGCATCTTGAAACCTGTTAATATATCCTCTGTAACAGAGCCATATATCCACCCAACCTGGATGAAGATCAGCATTGATGAATATCACTGTAGAAATGCAATCATTCAAAAGAGAAAAAAAATCAAAGACAACTTAATTTATGATGGAACCGTTTCTACGTACTTCTTTCCCCCAATCTGTTTTATCTTCATAACCACAGCTGATGACATGGATGGCTTCCTTTAAGAGTGATGCAGTAGTTGCTCCCTTTGGAACTCCTCCATCTTCCATAAGTGTTGAAGCAATGAAAACTGGTGACTGACCAAATTTCTTCTCAAATTTGATTTGTGGCATAAGGGATGACTTTTCATTGTCTATACCTGCAATATGAAATAACGGCACTGTAAGTGATAATGATCTAACATAATCTACTTTAAGCAAGAGAGCATCTAAAACAAAACGGGGAATCGATTCCAAGTGACGATAATACATTTGTAAGTATCAATACCAACTTAGATGAGGAAAAAAAGTAAAAGGAGACTTATCCATGATAATTGATAGTTACAACCTAACAAAGGGATTACATGACATGAGGAAAATTCTGCAAAATATTTTGCAGATGCATACTGGAAGCCAAATAGGCAACAATTCTTACCTTCAATTCCCTCCTCAATATTCTCCAGAGCATGTATCTGCTTTGTAATCTCTTTGTTGTTTTTCTTCTTATCACTGGACTTTGTTTTTCTATTCTTCCTTTTAGATCGGCAACAGCAGCAGCAGCAGCACCATTTTGGCAAACAATTGCATGTTCTTCTTGAAGGCTTTTTTTTAACAGGGGCATCATACCCATAGAGTGCCTGCCTCCTGAAGACACATCCAGTTCCAACATAAATGGGTCCTTGAATCCCATCCAGTCCTTTCATGTTGATCTGTTTAAAAAAAAAAAAAAGATATAATCTTTTTCTTATAGGAAGCAACATGTGTCTGCGAGTGCAGCACTAAAGTTTTCCAAAACCTATACTTACATCAAAAAATACAACATTGCGATTTGAGTATCTATCGTGTCGATCAATGCCATCAAACCTTTGAGGAAATTGGACATAACAGATTTTCTTTCCTGAAATAGGGTCCATCATGAAGCACATAGCTTCGCGAAGAGCCTTGCTGTTGTTTATATAGTGATCACAATCAACATTCAGTAGGAAAGGAGCATTGGAGATGATAGCAGAAACGCGCACCTTTATTAATCAGCCAAAATTTTGCAACAATTAGATAAGTCAGACAATAGACAGATCAGAGGACATGCCAAACTGAGACTGCGTGTCATGTGTGCATGCTTGAGATAAGAAAGAGAGACATACCAAAGCATTCATGGCCCCGGCCTTTTTGTGGTGATCGAATCCTGGTCTCTTTTCACGAGAAACATAAATTAGACGAGGTAATTCATTCCCTTCAATATCACGAACACCATCATGACCTAGGAACACCTATAGCAAAGAATACCAAAGTATACATACTAATGCACACTGGAAATAGTTTGGGGGTCGGATAGCATCTGAACCAAATCTTAAACAGCATAAAAAGAAAACACCTCACCTGGATCATTCCAGGATGATCCCTGACATTGTTTCCTGGCCATGGAGTCCCATCCTGCATTGTCCAACCCTCCTCTGGAACCTTTTGCGCCATGGAAACCAAGCCATTTATTCGAACTTTGAACTCTTCATATTCCCTCTGTATCAACAAATTAGCAACACCAGATATGAATATCATTTCTTGAAACCAATGGAGACAAATTTATGCTTAAGTAATGCAAATCTCAGTCTAAAAGTAATTCCTTCATGTAGTATGTAGTTAGGCTAGTCAAATGTCGGACAATATCAGCAGTACACAAATTAAGAATCAGGAGAAAAGTTACAAACCTTCATGGCACGGCGTTCCCTAACAAATGTTGGATCTACTTTATCTCTCAAATAGTCAACTTTCTGAGCAAAATACCATTCTGGAGCCCGGGGTTCAATGTTGAACTTCTTACAAAATGGTACCCACTTTCTTGCAAATTCAGACGTCTCAGACAGAGCCTCAAAAGTGAGCATGGCAGCACCATCATCAGACACATAGCAGGCTACTTTATCAACAGGATAATCTACAGAAAGGATAGACAGAACCGTATTTGCTGTGATAAGTGGCGGCTCCTTCATGGGATCAACTGTACTCACAAATATGTCTACGGAAGCTAGCTCAGATGGCTTCCCTTCTTTCTCGTACCTAAGAAAAACAAAAAGGAAAAATGACTAATATAAATATAAAAATAACTAAAATCGAATTCTCTGCTACATGTATACAAGTTTAATGTCAGAAGACCAGGAAGGAGAGACATGAATCGAGATGCAAAGAGAGAAATAGTGAGGAAGAGAAGAGGAGAAAGGAAGATGAAATCACCTCAATGATAAACGATCAAGGTACGTTTCTCGTTCAATTGGGTACCATTTTGGGAACTGATCCAATATCCATGATACAGCAAACCATATTTCACAGATGACTGAAAGAAGCCACAGAACATAAGCATCATTCACAGGATGCATAATTCTATAGTGCAAAAACAACCCCAGGATCACAAGCCGGAGTAGGATAATTATTCTGTATGGATTTATCTTGCTAGATGTGATTGGTAGTTTCCTTGAAAGTGGCTGCCTCCCTTCGTCCATCCTATTATAGGAAACAAATTTTACATTTTTAGTTGATATGTGAAAATGCAGGCACAAATGAATACAGCAACTTCTCTAAATTTAGCCAATGATGTGTTTGGCAATTGAATTAATTACGATAGTGTCTGATGCAGATAACTTTCTGAACACAAAAAAAAATAGTGCATTCATTTGCTCACAAAATGAAAGTAACATATATGTAAAGAGGATACCAACTCTAGAGCCAACAAAAAGTAGATAATGCAATACCAAGGAAAATTTGTTTCGCTTTAGCAGACATGACAAACAACAATTATGCTTTTATAGTTATCCATGAACACCATTAATAATTAGCAAATCAGGCATTAGCTGAAGCTGCCTGGTCTTCTTATGAATCAATTGACAATTTCTATATTCTTTTAACCCAAAAAAGGAAGAGGAATCTAGTAAATAAACAATTGCAGGAACAAGCTTCTATGACTTAAACATGCTCAGTCCAGGCAGTAAAGAATTAAGAATTTCAGAGTGATAAATTCACCTACATTGGCAAATCAGGATCCTCAAAGTCATCTCCATTATTTCCTTCATGCTTAACCATCTGGAGTTTCTCATTCTGTTTTTTCTTCCAATCTTCCATTCTTTCCTTCCATGCAACAGTTCCATACCCATAAACTGCCAAATCTTTCTTAGGATCCATTGGCCTGGGTGGCACTGGGATATTGACAGCAGAAACTACATTAAGCACTATAAAATAGACTGAATGGGCATGTGAATAAGAGCGAGTATGCAGACTTATGAAATATAATCTGATATTACGTAACAAGTTCAAAAAGGATTTTCAATGAATCATTTGAAAAAAAAATTACAAGTTCTCATATGTATCTACCATTCATATTAAATAACTTACAAGTCATTGAAGGATCAGGAACTGGCATTGGATGGACACGTTTTCCACGACTCATAAAGGGAGGAATGATAAGAGCGTGCTTATCAGGGGAAATCCCAACATCCTTCATTAGTAATAATGACTTAGAAATGTCAGCCACCAATGAAATACATTCTTAAGTGAACAAAACTTTGACCACAAAAAAAAAAAAGTAAAAATCACCTCTTGGCCATATGTCAGGAGAGGGATCTCTGAAGCAACAGAAGCAGCATCAAGCTCCGCTGGGGTGCTTAACCCTGAAACATGAGGTTGGGAACCACGACTGATATTGAGTCGAGCTGAGAGCATGGCGGCAGCAATATGGTGAGGATCTCTCCTATCATGGGTTGCAATATCAAACTCATTCTCTAAATCATCAGCACCATCCTCTTCCTCATCCCCTTCTACACGCGGGCAGCCTAGAATAGGTCACATTGTTAGCTAAAACTATTACCAAGTTGCTCTCCAAGGGGTTTTTAGTTTTTTTTTCTTCTAAACAACTTATCAAGGCTCACCCTTAATGCGCTTGTATCTGGTTTTGCATTGAGGGCATGCTTGATTGCCCTCTCTTCTTTCATATTCATAGCAAGATCTGCATACTGGGAATGCACACTCATTGCAGGCAACAAATGGCTCCCCATCGATCAAAATCTCTATCTCATCCCCACAGATCTGGCAAATCTGCCCACTTAATTCTTTAACAGATGTCACCTGCAAGCCATAGTTAAACAACTAACATTGTCAATCGCCACCAAATCATGAAATAGCTTTTCACAACAATAGACAAGAGACTTTAGGCTACCCAACCAATAAGCTTCTTTTAATAGCTTAAATAACCCCCCTCTCAAAAAAAAAAAAAAAGAAAAAGAAAAACCACAGTTGCTAATTGCCTAAATTGGATGCATCCACTGGCTCTGAGATCTACAAACTATAAAAATAAATTACTAAATCGGGATAACAAGGAACGGTTAATGAAATTAGGTTTAGTTGAATCTAGGCTATATTTAAACACTGTACAACCCCCCCCCCCTCTCAACAAGTGAAGAAATTTTCCTGGAATGTGATACTCTATCAAGCTGAAGAAAACAGCCCATGGAAGCATGGGAAAAAAGATTTGCTAATTCACCAACTAGAACTAAAAAAAATAAGCCTCACCGAAATCCAAAAATGGGGTCCAAAAAAAAAAGCCTCAGACACTAAAGAAGCTCCAAAACAACACATTTACAAACTCTTACTCCTCCAATCTCCCTCACTAACAATCGGTGTAGCCCATAGCCGGTAACAAAAAGCTAAAAGAAGCAATAAGCTTTGAAGGTACTTACTCTTGCAATCTCATCTGCATTGATGAGAACAAACTCATTCCTGTTGTGAGAACCAGCAACGAGTCTTCCTTTGGTATCCATCTAAGCTCCCAACCCCAAACAAGTATAACAGAGTTCAAAAGCTTCAAAAGCAAAAGAAACCCACTTCAAATATAGCTATCTCTCTTCCTCCTTCATCACTCAAAACTCGTAAAGACCCAAGCTTTACCTTCCCACCTCTGTCCCTCTCTTTATTTCTCTCTCAAGCAACCCTTACAAGGAACAACAACACCCACATTATACAATGAAGAAAATACACAGCTTTAGAGAGAGAGAGAGAGAGAAAGAAAGAGAGGTGGAGAACCAAATATAGAAACGGGAAGACAGCTAGAAATATAATAGTGTGATGTCAATTATTATAATAAATAAAAATACTATAGTATTAAACAAAAAACAGTTTTTTTTCTTTTTTGTGACTCTGTCTGTTTATAATTGATTCCTTCCTTGAGAGAGAAAGAAAGAGATACCCCAATTTTGCCAACAAATGGGCCTCTCTGTTAAAAATAAAAATGAAAACTTTGGCCGGTGTTTATCTGTGACCAGGAGCCTAATCAAAAAAGCTTCTTAGAAAGATAAAGAACAGAATAAATCCTGATGAAAATTCAACGCTTAACACACAAGGGACGAGATAGGGACACAGACAAGAGCAGAACAGCAAGAGAAACCAGATCATATAGATCTACTGCATTACATTTCATTTCATTTATGATTCCAACTTTTTTTCCCCTTTTTACATGCATAAAATTTTGCTACTTCCCCTTCAGTCCAAAGTTGTTGAACAATAAAAAATCTCTCCAATGTCAAATAAATAAATAAATAAATAACTCTGGCTACTGAAAAATTAGAATGGGTTTTGAGTGGGACCCAGATTCTATACTTCTTTATATTTTGGGGGTAGTGGAGGTGGTGGGGCCAAGGAGTTGCCCCACCGTGCCACGGTGGTGCTTGGCGGTGATAAAGGGTATTTTTGGAAGTTCGATATTTTGGGTGTTTTTGTTTTTTCCTTTGGTTTATCAAATGAAATATTTTTTTTTTAAACAAAAGCGAAGAGAATTAAAAGCTAAATAGTACAGAAAAGAAGACAGAAAATTTCGGTGGGCTGAGTTAAAGGGCACATTGGACAGAACAAAATTCTCGCGAGAAATTGGGGGAGGAACATCGAATGTAATGGAGGAGTAGGCGAATTGACCAAAATGGAATTAGGGTTTTTATTTATACTTCTACATCAGGACGTTTCTACTTTCCAAAGAGACCAAGAACAAACAAGAAGAATAACATCACTTCTGGAACGGACGTTTTCTTTTTTATTTTCTATTTGTATTTTGCATTTGCAACGGAAAACCTTGGTTTAAAACTCACTTCGAATTTGACCGAATTGATAATTTGATCGATTAAATATATTATATAAAATAAGTTATTTAATTAATCTGTAAAAAATTGATTTAATTGATAAAAAATTAAAAAAAAAAAGATAAAAATTGGTTTGATATTTTCTTCTATTTATTTCTTTTTTTAATCCATGAAATTTGAATTTTTAATTTTTTGGTTTTGATATTAAAGACTACAAAATTAAGTCAAATACATATTTTTATTAATTATTTATTATATTTAATATTTATTTAACATTAAAAATTATTTTTAATATTTAAAATCTTTTTAAGAGAATAGATCGATTTAACCATTTATATCAATTAAACCAACAAATTAGAGGTCTTACCAATTTAATTTCTAATATCATTGTTTCAACTTTGACAAAAAGCGATTGTCTTACCAAAATTTAACTTACTGTTGCTACTTTTATGAAGATCAAAGTAGATATTTAAGCTAATTTATTTGATTCATATAGTCATTATCCAAAAATAATATTTAATAAATTTAAAAGTTAAATCCATATATCTTAATCATTTTCATATTTTCAAACTGCATTCACCTTTACATGTATATATATTTTTTCTTATTTTCAAATCGCATTCACCTTTGTGTATATATATACATATATATATATATATAATAGATGGTTTTAGTCTTTAAACTTGCCAATAATGTACATGCCTACACCAATTATATAACCAAAAGTTACATTAGGTTGCCTCTCTTTAATGCTTTTGAGGGACTTTTTTTTTTTAATTGAGGTTTTAGTTTTATATCTTAATAGACAAGGAATTTAAGAAAAAAAAAAAAAAAAAGGTATTGGTCTCATCTCATGTTTGATTTCGGACATTGGAAAAGTAATGGTGCAATGAACATAGTTTCACATGATTCAATATTTACAACTTTTTGACTTGAGAGTAATTCTATGCAATGGTAAATTTTTTTAGTCAAAGATAAATGGCATTTTATTGTAAAATTATTAAACAATATGAAAAATATACAAAAAATAAATAAATAACGATTAATCCTGTCATTTCACTGAAGTGCAATGACTAATCATATAATTTAACCCAAATATTGTACATTTTTACCTGACATTGGCCGAAAAGAAAAAAAAAACATTTTCGATTGGTTAATTAAATTATACATTAATCAAGAATTTCAATATTATGTAACGGTAGGTTTTATATATATATATATATAGAAGAGTTAAATAATGACAGTCAACATTTTACGTATAAAAAAGAAAACCTAAATTTAACACTAATTAAAACAACTTTGAAAGTGAAATCCATCGATTGCTAACGAATCTGTATTAATGAATTTGATAGAAAACAATCCCTTCATGCCCTTTTTAAAAAAAAAATCAACAAACAGTTATGTAGTCAATTGCCTAACGGCAAATACAATTTAGCATAAAATTTTAACTCATATTCTTCCAAAAAAAAAAAGAAATTCAGCCTTACCTAATAATACTTTTCTCCAAATTATATGTAATTGCAGGCTGTTTTTCTGTTTATCTCTATTTATATATACATACATACATATAAATATGAATATATTCTTGATAGAATAAGGCCAAAGGCAATATTCCTTTTCTGATTGTGTGTTGAGTGTCGGCAGACCTGCTCATGTAAATATTTTCATCAGAAAAAGTAAGCCAAGTCAAATTTTTTTTTGCTTTTAATCTTCTTCAAACAAGGATTAATTTATAACATTATTATTGATTAGACTGGGGATTACCCATCCATATACTTTTGGTGTAAAGGGAGAATGTAAATTATAGTTTTCAATTTTTAAATTTATTTGACGTTGATTTTTAAACAGTAAATATTTAAAAATAATTAGATTCGACCTTATGTTTGTATTAATCATTTGTCTATAAATTTAACGGTTAATCTAATTTATTTATATAATTATATTTAAAATTTAGTAGTTAATAATTTTAAGATTTGAACCCTTCACTTATTTTCGGATTAAAAAAAATTATTCATTTGTATATTGACAAATACTGAAAGTAGATCTACTAACTTGCACAGCAAGGAGGGTCAAAGCCACTTGAAATAATAATTATGTTTTTAGTATTAGACTATTTGTGCCAATTTAAATATTAATTTTTAATGCATGTGAAATTTGTGGCTTTAATTAATTATAAAGCATCATTAATGGTTTAATTTTTTTGGATTTGTTGGGTAAATTTTGTTAAAATGTGTCATTGCCGGATCATTTGGCTGAGCTATAATAAGATTTTAGTATTTATTTATAGTCATATTATTTGGTTAAGGTTAGGTACTGAGGTTTTTTTTTTTTTTTCATTTATTTTTGTCAATCTACACCCTGTCTTGCTTTTCATTTACCAATAAAAAATACAAAAGAGAAGATTTCGATTTATTTATTTATTTATTTATTTTAATTAAATAATCTTCGGTTAGTCAATTGTTATCATATTGACTATCATAATAATTTCTTTATTTAGATATGTAAATTTAATGTATAATGTTGATATTCCAACAGATCAGAAGACATTTGAAAAAAAAAAATTCAAATGGTTCCACTCTTGCTCTTCATATAAAGCAATATTATTATTATTAATTGTTTTGATACTCTTGCAACAACAAATCTCAACACTCCCTCTCTCTCTCCTTAATAATTTATAGTTAAAAAAATTTAAATCCTATATATATATATTGTTTTACAATTAATTATGAATATCGTTGGTTCGTAAAATTACACTTAAAATATAACATTTAATTAAATTCGAATTACAAAATTTATAATTTTAATTGTCTAATTTCAAAGTGTTATCACTTTGTATTAAAAAAATTATAATTTGTATTTGAGTGAAAGTGATGGACCATCCGCTGCGTAGTTAAGCCAAAGTCAATTGATTTTGCAAAAATAGAAAAATCATAGTGGAAAAACATTGTTTTTTTTTTTAAATTTTCTTTCTTTCTTTTTCAAATAATTAAAATGCAATTGGCCCAAAATATATATTTTTTAAAAGGGTCGTTGTTGGTAGAGTTTGCGAAAGAATGAACCCTACGCATTGCATCAACTTGTAAAAAGGAAGGGAGAATATTTTCAAAGGCTGTATTAAAAGAATCCAAGGGCCAATGCCCAATGTGGGGAAGCCTTAGGTTTAGCAGATTATTGGGAAATCATGTGTACATGGCATGCATCACATGTGCGTATAGTTTCGTTTACTCTTTGGACTTTGGAGAGAAGTGACAGCTCTTATGGGAAAATAAAATTAGGCAAACTGACAGCTCTTCTCTTATACATGTATATATAATAATTTTCTATTAATTAAAATGGGAAGTCTGTTGTTGATCTTAATTGGAAGTTTGCAGAACATCTTGATTAGGTTTTTTAGATGTAAATATGATTAATCTTTTTGCTATATTTTTGCAGTTTTGTTTGCAAATACCTCTTCTTTTAACTAGTAAATTTTATCATTAGTTTGAGAATCTTTCATGATATTTAATTTTCATTCGTAATTTTTATTTTCATTTTTCTTATATAGCAAAATCTTGAATCATTTACAACTTACTCAATCTGTTAACATCTATAAGTGAGAAAAAAAATTAGAATTGGTTAAATAATATTTTATCTGCAATTTTAACTACTTTGAAAAAACTAGATCGGATAGGAGAAAAAAAAACTAAATCGGATCGATTAACAAGAATCAAAGTTACATCCGGTCTGACATGTTTTATTAATTTGAAAACAGATGAAAAACTAGTTGATTGGCAAAAAAATTAAAAAAAAATTAAGTATAAGCTTATTTTTAAAATTTTTAAAGTATTATATTTGATAAGATTTGAATATTAAATCTTTTATGTTTATATTAAAAATTAGATCATTTAACTAAATATATATTTTTACAAAATTTAAACTATAAAAATTTTTTAATTTAATTCGTTAATGATCGAAAATCATATCAATTTAACATTGAATTTGATTAGTTAGATATTGGTAGTAACATACTAGTGATTCGAGGATCAAACTAACAACAACGGCATATTAGCATGCAAGCTCTAGCCTGTCTGTCTGTTTTGAATTGAAGGAAGAAGATACGAGGAACACATTTGCTCAGATCGTTGGTCGATCGTCGATAAGATGATGATAAGAAGCGACATTCTATTATCCTCTCTATTTTTCCCCCATGGGTCATTAGTTTGCCACATTGCACTGAGATGAGCAATTAAGTCAATTAAGCCAATGGGGTTGTCATTCGTCAATTACTAATGAAAACAACCCTATACCAGCTTGGGCAATTGACAGAATTGTCATTTTCTTGGAGATATCTAATACTCTATATGTATACTTACAATTGTATCCACAACCCTTACTTATTTTGTCAGATAGGCACCGACGATTTCTTCACTCAAAT
This sequence comes from Adansonia rubrostipa, assembly GCA_038381775.1. Lineage (NCBI taxonomy): Eukaryota > Viridiplantae > Streptophyta > Magnoliopsida > Malvales > Malvaceae > Adansonia > Adansonia rubrostipa. The sequence continues at coordinate 7,738,423 of JBBYHM010000022.1, read as the reverse complement.
CTGAAAACAAAATCATTTGTCTGAAAAAGAAACCCTAGCGGCCCCCACCTCCTTTAATATTATTTTTATTATTACTTTTGTTTCCATCCCGTGGCTGGCCAACATTGAGGTACATTTTGAACGATTCGGTCCTAATCCTTCTCGTTACAACATGATTAAGAGCAGATGAGTTAAAACTCTTACAGATGTTTATATTAGGACGGCCTTCAATATTTTTAAAGAGATCATAATTTGTAAATAACTTAAAAAATAAGTTTAAAATTTAATTTAATTAATTTATATAATTATTTTTAAAAAATAATATTCAATAAATTTATAATTTAAATATCAATATCTTTTATTATTTTCTTATTCTCATAATACAACTTCCTTTAATTCATAATTCAGAGAAAAAAAATACAAGATTTTATATATTAAAATTTAAAATTTAAATTTATTAAAAATGGCTACCTACAAATTTATTTAGCGGTGCAAACATTGTTACTAAATTGAACTGGACCAATT
>JBBYHM010000022.1:7704728-7718263 GCA_038381775.1 Adansonia rubrostipa | reverse complement strand
TCTTATCAATTTATTTCATATCCGAAGAAATCTGATTGGATGGATAAGTCTCATCAATTTATTTCATATCAGAAGAAATCTAATTCCCATACAGTAGTCTGATCAATTTATTTCATATAAAAAAATCTGATCATTTTGCATTAGCCTTATCAACTTATTTTATTTCAAAAAAAATTTAATTTTCATACATTAGTAACATACTTTCGAATATAAATAAAACCTAAAACTTATAAACTATGAGACGTAATACGAAATCACCTCATGAATTGGCGATTTTTAAAAACAAAAAAAAAACAAAAATTGAAAAACAAATTCATGTTGGGAAATCGCCATGTGATATGGCGATTTCCCAATTGTTCTCTCCAAAATCTGTTTCATCCGTCTCCAGTGATCGAATTTTGCAATTGATTTGAAATTAGTTGAGAAATCGCAATTTCATTTGACGATTTCTCAAAATAAGTTGAGAAATTACCATCTGATTTGACGATTTCTCAACTAAATTGAGAAATCATCATTTGAAATGGCGATTTCTCAATTAAATTGAAAAATTAGTTTATTTCGGTAAATAATCTGATTTTGACCTATTTTCGTAAATAAAAAAATATATATATTATTTGCATAAAATAGCTATTAATTCAACTATAAGTTGGGAGCTCGCCCATCAGCGGGTGAGTTCCAACTACAAAATAAGGGGTACTTCCCTTTATATATATATATATATATTATGTATATGTTAAATATATTTATTTATATATTTCTTATTTCTATTTTTTGGGTTCGGGCTTAACACTCATGAATCTAAAATAATTAAAATGATTAAAATGTAACATAAAAGTTATATTTTTATGTAGAACTATTAATTTTGACCTAAACCTAAATAATGGCTTATTTTGAAAATTAAATCCTAATGACTTATTTTAAATCCAATAATATTAATGCCTATTTCAGGAATTAATCCCAACCGAATTTTTTTCTTCTCGTAACCTTGGCATTCACTTGAAAATTTTGATTTTTTTTTTCATTTGAATGATCTTTATATAAAATAGTTTTTAGTTGATAATTTATTTAAAAATCTATATTATATAAAAATAATTTATTCATACATTTAAAAATCGATCTTACGTAAAAATCTAAAAGCTGTAATTGACGCTTAAGATTTTTTTTTAATTTTTATATAGATAGATTACTTAAAAAATAATCTATCTATAAATTTAAAAATTAATTTTTAAAAATATAATCTATGTATGCTTAAGATCGATTTTTAAATGTATAGATGGATCGTTTCTATACAATTATAGATTTTTAAATATATTATCAACTAAATATATTTTTTTATAAAAATCATCAAAAAAAAATCAATTTTATCAAGTGAAGCGTAGGGTCACAAGAAGAAAAAAAATGCCAGTTGGGATTTAATTCCCTAAATAGGCATTAATATTATTAGGATTTAAAACTATGACTGTAGTTTTTTATTGACGTAAGTCATTACGATTTAATTCTCAAAATAGGCTACTATTTTATGTTCAGGTCAAAATTGATAGGCATACTTAAAAATATAAATTTTCATATTACACTTTAATCATTTTAATTATTTTCAGTTTTCGAGTTTTAAACTTAGTTGACTCGAACCCCAAAAGAATAAAAATAAAAATAAAAAATATATAAATAAATATATATATAATATAATATTTTATAAGTTATAAATAAAATATATTAATATAAATAAAATATTTAATATAAATTAAAAAAGAGGGAATTTGTCCTCTCAAGGGGCGATCTCCCAACTTATACCACAAATTGACATATTTTAAAAATTAATTTCGAAATGATCTAATTTTGTAAATAAAAAATAAAATTAATTTTGAAATGATCTAATTTCATAAATAAAAAAAGTAATAATATATATTTCTTATATATAAAAAAAATCTCCTAATTGATTCAAGCTTGCCACATGGTGAGCTTAGATGCTTTTTTTAGATCTATTTTTATTTAGATTTTGGGTTTATTATTGGTATAATTTTTATTTATTTTTAGATTTGTTATTTTTTATTCAGTTTTTTGAAATTTTTTATTATTTTAAAATTTATCAAACTACTTGAAAAAATAAAAATTTATGTTATTAATTGTTTTTAGGTTTTTATTTATAAATAATAATTTTAAAGGGATAAATTTACATAGCAACTTACAGGTCATTTTTGATCCATTGGAAAAAAATAAAAAAAAATATTTTATTAATTTATTTTTTAGATTTAAGTATTTTTATTTTATTTTTAGATGATTAATGTAAAGGAGTTAATACACACTATAATTTATGAGTAGATTTAGAATCTACATCGATAGCTTTAAAAATTTTAAAAATAAATTTATTTTAAATTTTTTTTAGATTTAAGTTTTTTTTAATTTTTAATGATGTATTTTAAAAGAGTTTTTTTATGCGTGATCTGTGCGTTAATTTAAGATATATACTTGATAATAAACAAGAAAAATTTTTAAAATTATTTTATTAATTAATTATTTTTATTTAATTTTTAAATGATTTAATTAAAGAAGTTGATTCGTAGGTTAACTAATAGGTTGATTTATAATTTGTACCCGACTTGTTGGGAAAAAAGTTTAAAAAATTTTACTTTATTTTATTTTATTTTAAAATAATGTATTTAAAGGGATTGATTAGCACGTTAACTCACGGATCAATTTATAAATCCATACCTAATTGCTGAAGAAAAATTTTATTTAAAGGGATTGGTCCGTTAACTCACAGTCCATTTAGAATTCATACCCGAACTGCTTAGAGAAAAAATTTTTGAAAAAATAAATTTATTTTTATTTTATTTTTAAATCATATATTAAAATGATTGATCTACACTTTAATCATGGATCGATTTATTTAAATTTAAATTTAAATAATAATTATTATTTAATGAAATTTAATTTAAAATTAATTTTTATTAATAATTAATTAAATTTTATAAAAAATTATTTCGATGGGCCAAAATTCTAATTGCAATAAAAAAGTCGTATATAATGTAAATATATTTTTGAAAAGAAAAAAATATTTTAAAAGTAATTCCAACCTTAATCATTGTGGTACTTAGAGGGATGAAACTTTAATCATCTAAACCGAAGTAAAGTAAAATAGAGTTAAAAAAAAAATAAATGGCGGCTTTGGCGATGACGTGGTCTCATGCCCGCCATATTTTCTTGTCGACTTTCGTTTCGATTTTGATACTCAGAAACGAGGAAATTCCTTATTGATGCAATTTGATTTTGATGAGAAAGCAAATAGCAATGGCGAGTTCTCTGTTAGTGAATGGCTTAAGAGCTCTCTTCTTAGTTTTGTGCTGTTTGATGGTAGCCACTCTGATTTACACCATCTCCATTGATGGCCTCCCTTTCCGCTGGGAAATTATTACTCCGTACTCATTCTCTCTTTCTCACTCACTTATTTTTATTAGGTTGTATAGTTGAGGATTTCTGGGTTTTGATTATCTTGAAAGTTTAATGGATTCTTTTTCATATATTGATGATGATCTTTTAGGTGGATGGCGGCAACTTTGGTTGATTTCTACATCAATGTTGTGCCTATCGCAGTATGTTCACTCTCTGCTTGAGATTTCTGATTGAGGATATAATCTCTCTCTCTCTCTCTCTCTCTCTCTCTCTATATATATATATATATAGACACACACAAACCCTTTTTTAACTGTAAAGAAAATTTTTGGTTGTACGTTGGATTGTGTCCTTTTGGTGTAAGATAAGGGTGGTCAACCGTTGTTTAAAATTGGTCAAACTTTGATAATTTTGAGGGAGAGATTAATGGGAAACTACTAGTTCATAATTTTCTCATATTATCATCCTTTGTTATATTCACCCTAGTACCGTACTATGTGTGAGATTTTGCAACTCGTCTTTTAAGGGATGATTTCCCATGTATATGTAAAATTTTGGTGCTTTGACATTTTGTATGGTTTATATTAGCCGTAACATAATACTTGCTGTTGGTCGAGAAAGAAGATTGATTATACTTCTGTTGTTCCTGAAATATAAAATAACTTTTTTATTAAATTTTCCATTGGAGAGAAAAATTTTATTTTGCTTTATGGAGTTTTATAATGCATCAGGTTTGGGTTTCCTACAAAGAATCCAGTTTGATTACTGCAACACTTTGGGTAATTCTACTTATATGTTTTGGCAGGTACGTGTCGGCCTCTTTATCTAAATGTTAAACTGCGGTATCGTTCATGTGTTGTTTCACAAAATCGATTAACACATAAACTTCCTTTAGTTGTTTCAAATGTAAGCTAATGTTGATATCAAATGCATTCTAACTTCATATTTGCAGTTTAAGCTAGAAGGAAGATGAAGCGAAATGGTAAATAACGTTGAAAGAAAAACATAATTGAAGGGGATTCATTATATACACATGGAAGGAGGAGAATTAAAAAAGCAATGAATTTAGTTGTTTATTTGGTCTTAATCCTACCGTTCTAGATTTCAATCAAAAAAATTCTGCCTTAGTTTGATTTTAAGATTAATATGGGTTTTTTGGGAACCCTGAAAGTATAGAATCGTAACATTCTACAATCTGGATATTGTGATTTTAGTAATTTTATTTGATAGGAGGATGATAGGATCTTTGATTTTTAAATGAGGAATTTCCTCTCAATCTAAATTCATCTTGTTAATACCAGATTATTTTTTCCGACATGATACCATGTATAGCAAGATTTTTTTCACGAGTTTTTCTAAGGTTAAATAGATGTGGAGTATTAATATTCTTTCTTGCTCCACTTTATATGCCCTGTGTTGTTCTCCTATTAACTTACTTTTTTGTGCTAGACGCTGCTTTTCCTCCATTTGAGTTGTGTGAATTTTTTATTGATTTAGTTACTCTTTAAGAAAACTAAAGCTACTTAGGATTAGTATCTTGAAAATAATAATGTCATCGAGTCAATATATTGGAAGTAGTTACCACTCAATGTAATAGATGCAACCTTCACATGTTCCTTATCTAAACTGAGTTTTGAGAGTTATATGAAACACTGTATTCTCATATGGTTCTACCTTTCAAACCGTGTGAAGCATTTAAATATTGTTGGTTGTTCTAACCGCTGTTGGGTTCAATACCCTTTTGTTCTCTATCTCTGGTAATGTTGTTCGTGCTAGAAGTGAAAGTTTGCGATGTCTTTCTACTGCTGTCTGTGTCTGGTATTTAAAAACTCTAAGTCTAAGCTGTCCCGTGCGCCGCCCCCCCCCTTTTTTTCCCCATTTCCCCTGCTTTATTATTGGTTTCTGCTGGCGAAGATTGAAACTGGCTGGTTCGATGATCTTTATCATTGTTTATTTCTGCCCTTGGTCTATTTAATAATCGATGCAATGTGCGCATTATAATTCTCTGCGAGTCCTATAATTTATGTTTAAACCTTTTCTCTTTTTCCATAGTATTACAACATCCGGCTACCTTTTTATGCAATTTCTCAAGTTGTCTCCTCAAGAATCTTTGGAAGATCCCATTTATCATGTTCTATTGCACCGTACAAACAAGTAAGTATGACAAACTCCAGGTATAATATTAGAAAATTATCTGAGTCTCCAATATCATGTTAATGTTCCATTTGTAAATAGTCTGATATGTTAAAATAACCTTCTCAAATTACTGATTTAGTGATCTTTACTAGGCAAGAAAGGATTAGTTTTATTCCTAGATTGCTATGATGGGCCGATATGACATTTTATGCTTTTATTAAATTGCATGAATTTCAAAAATATTCATCAACTCATCATTTCATGTAATGGTAATCTTCATGTGATGACTTCGAGCTTGATGAATAGGAATGGCATGCCACTAGTATTGTGCACGGAGTTTATATCTTGATTAATAACACTTTTTAGTTGCTTGATGAATAGATCAAGTCATAGGTGTAATGCTTTCAAAATTCTCTTCGTCTAGGGATGGTACAAAACCAAAGGGGAAGCATTCCTCTGTTGTCATTTCAAGAATCCTCTTCAGTGTTTTGGGTTGCTTGATGCTGGGAACTTTAATCTACACTCTATTAACTGATGGTTCACCTTTCCGCAAAGAGCTCCTAACTCCGTAAGTTCTTTTTTCCTCTTTTTTTGCCAAACAGTTTTCTCCTTGCAGTTCGGAGTAATTTATTAATTAATATAATCATTTTGAAGAAAATCCAGTCATACTCATATTGCTGACTAAAGAGTGAGGTTCTTACTAATGCTTTCTTTGAGTGTATACTATATTCTTTGTAGCTCTTGCAGTACCATCTTCTAAAGTTGATTTCTTGAATGCTATTAATATTTGATACATGTAAGGGATAATCAATGCCTATTTCCTTTGCATTAGCTTCTTTTTCATTTTCCCCTGCTTTTCACTTCAACATATGAACATCCTTTCCACGGAGTCAAGGTCCTATATGTAAAATCCATGGTCATGATGAAACATGGTAGGCCAGGTTGAGCTGATAGCAATTTCAACTCTCTAGCTTACCATTAATTTGCGACGTATGGAGAGACAAAGTGTGAATATATCATGTAATATTGGATGCTTCTGATATGGTATCAAAGTCAACTCCTGCCCAGCCTATGGTGTTCCATTGTGATCACCATACATCCTACAACGTCACATTCTCCCTCTTTTTGATGTAGCAAGTTGAATCGCTACTACATTTCCTACTGTGAATGTCAAGGGAGATATTAAACAACATATCCTACATTGTATTGGCATAGGCTTCACCTGCAGCTTTTACTCCCTTCTTTGATATTTAGATATCTGGTACCTTAAAACTTAAAAGGCGTGTACTGAACTCCACCTTCTGCACACTTTCATTCTCCAGTAATGATGACTTGGAAGACAGTGATTTTACATTAGGCTGGTGCTATTTCAAGCATTCAAAACTAAGTCACATTACATCCTTGAATTGGGTGTCATTTTTCTTTACGTCACCATAAGTTGAAACCAGATTTTGTATTTAGAGATCTAAATGCTGTTTATAGATTTCCAATATAAACATTAAAAACTGATCTTTTTATCAAGCATAGACTCGATAGCCAAATAATATTTATTTAGACAATGGTTTCAATAGGAAACCTTCTATTTGTCTGTTAATAAAATCAAATAAAAGAGTTACAAAACTAGAGTAACTCTTTCTTTCTTGTCTGTTTTAAAAGAGAGAAAGTTGGGGGGGGGGGGAGTGGTGGCGGCTCTGGATAGGCATCTGATTCATTTTGAATAAATGATGTTCGATCATTTGTCAGCCATGTTTCTGCAAACAAATCAATAATTAATTAGCAGCTTTAAAATTCATGTTGTTGGCTAATTAGAAGTGGGAAACTCAAATGCAGTGGTAAGAGAATTACTGATTATAACTATTTTTGGCATGATTCTGCCGATTATTATCTCTCCAGGGTAATCATGGAAGACTGAAGGAGAATATTATGTGAAAAAGACTTACAATCCTTATTTAAAGTTTCAAACGCTAAAACTGGAGAAATCTTGCATTATGTGTTTTCATTGTGTCTATATCATATATCTATCTTGTGTATGGTTTCCTATTCATCCTGGAAGCATTAATAATTCTAGCTGGTCTTTCATGGTGCTCTTCCAAATAGATGGACAAATCTTATTGGTGACAGTGAATCACTAAGTGTGCATGCAATGTATGTTTTGTGCAAGATGACTTCATCTTTGTGTTGCAATCGCTTTTCGCTTTGTATGAATTGCTTATCTTTATCGAAAGTCTAACCAATTGCTAAGTTGTTTGCAGGTGGATGATAGCCACACTGATTGATTTCTATATAAATGTCGTTGCTCTGTCGGTATGTTTGAAATGCTAAAACATGATCTTATGTCTTTATAATTGACTTCTTTCGGTGCTAGACTAATTTTAGACTGCCGTTATTTCTATAATACGTAATGGAAAAACTCTTTTTTCCATAATAGCTTGAGATCATAAAATTTAACTTGTGGAAAATATGTAACTGAGATGTGAATAAAGGGTATATTGTTGTCCACATTTTCAGCTTCATGTTTGCTTTTCTAAGACAGAACTACGAATCCGGCTGAAGACGTTTTTTTTTTAACTTGTGGTCTTCAACCTTGTCTCAAATGTTAATATTCTGTTGGTAAATACATTCCAGGTTTGGGTTGCCTACAAAGAATCAAATTGGATTACTGCAATTTTTTGGATAGTCCTACTGATATGTTTTGGCAGGTATACTTCCCTTTCTCTCCTACCTTTTAGTACAAGCTAAAACTGAACTAAGGCTGTAGTTCCCTATAATAGAAGCAATGATTTACTGTTTAAAATGGGAATTTTAAAAATTTAAGAAAGGCAGATTTCTAGATTTGTGGAATATTTTCCTTTGGGAATAAACATTTTCTTTTCAACTTTTAATTTGTTATAGTTATCAAAGATTCCGTTCAAAAATTGTATTCAACAAATCATGTCAAGAACAGGAACCAAATGTAATTTACAATTTGTCAAAACTTTACAACTTAAATGAGGTTCGATGCAATGGAAAGAAAAAATTTAAAGACAAAGAAAAAGGGAAACCAAACCCATGCTTTTTTATTGGCAATGACAAATTCTTTGCTGGTTTCTAACATTGCGAAAGACAACAGATGTTTGATGCTATGCAGTAATATCCTTTTTTTCCTGAAGGTTTGATGGAGTGAGCTAACGGATAATCTGTTGTTATGAATACAAGTGTAGCTCTCATATGAGAAAGTAAAGATTAAATTATTATTAAATTTTGAGAGAAAATACAAGTATTTCTCTGCATGCTTTCAACTTATCAGCGTTGAGCGCAAGCTAGTTATTTGGCACCATCATCTTCCCAATTTGTATTGATATTTGTCTTTTGGTTTTTAGACAGAGATATTAATATTTCCTTTTTCCAACTTTTCAGCATTACCACATGTGCTTACATTGTCAAAGAACTCTTTAAGCTTGCTTGGCACGATCCTCTCTACCTTGTTTTGGTAACAAAAGACAACAGGTAAGTATAGAAAGCTACTTGTTTAAAGCTTTATTATATCTAGATGGAAGTAATTCTCAGGTTTCATAAATTGAAATTTCAAACTTTTCTGTTAGTTGTGTCTTTGATTGAGCAAAGTATTCACTGCATTTAGCATGGAGGAAAATAGAGCTTCACTCCTGCTTTATTGGAGTTTAGGTGGCATGTCTAGTATTAAGCTATAAATAGGAGTAGTTTTAAAGTTGGCACTCAAGATCATCTTTAGCACTGAGTATGAATTCAAGGTCGTTGCTATGAAATTGTTGTTGTTGATTATCGATAACTTTTTGTTTCAAAACTATGGGAAAGAAAGGATTGAGAATTCTTTACATGCTACAAACAAGAAAACTCCATAAGTAGAGTAGAAACAGAAGTTACATGCGAACCACGCTCGTTCTTACTTGATGACTTTTGAACACCGATTTTGTTCCTACCGTACCTCAATAGGGTCTTGATACTTTTGAATCTTCTAGCTGAGACTGAGTCCATTTCATTTTTAATTTGGTAGAGGTTGAAGTGGTTATTGGATTTTGTTTTATTTAGGAAGAGCTTTCTTAAGAGGTTAAAAAAAAAAAAAAGAGAAGGGAAATTTAGTCCTCAAGGCTTGTTTGGGACAGGAACTGGAACAGTTTCAGTGCACTCCTGGCTATTTTATGACCAGGGTTACAGACCTGCCAGTTCTGACCCAAACTCGAAAAACCCTGCCAATCGACCCGAATCCAGACGTGACCCAATCCGATTGATCAAAAAGTGAACAACCTAATTGACAGGTCTACCAGGGTGATTTTGTGTTACATTTCACCCATTTTCTAATGTACCTTGAATAAACATTTTGGCAGCAACCTCACCCACCAAATAGACTGAAAGAGAACATGTTAAATAAGAGCTTGAACGTCAAACTTTTAGATAACATGGATCCTCATTCCCATGAGCTTGTAAACTCCAGGAGGAACCTATGCTGTCTCAAACTGGTACCATATGAGTATATCAATTCGAAACTGAAACTAATTAAAATGGGAGCACACTGACCTAATCATCTCTTTGTCTCTGACCCAATGAGACAATATCTCAAAAACTTAAACTATGCTGAAGAGTAAAGAGTAAAGGTTAAACCTCAGCATTTCAAAATTCTTGTTCCACTTTGACAGCATTTGAATAAAAAAACCAGACTGGAGGTTAAATCGGTGAGGCTGCCAGTTTTTGGTTCAATTGGTCCAATCGGTTCAAGCAATAGATCCAACTGAAAAGCAATTTTAATATAAAATAAATTAGTTTAATATTGAATAAATATTAGATATAATAAATATTTATGCAAAAATTCATCTGGCTTTATGGTGTGCTTTTTGTATAGAGGTAAGAGGTAGGGTTTAAATCCCATCAATCATTAAAAAAAACACTATAATAAAATATTAAAGAAAAAACTGGTTCAAATAATTACCGGTTTTGTCTGATATTTTTACTGGTTTAACTGGTTTGTTGAAAACCGATTTAATGATATTTTTTAGATTGAGTAAGCTATTGGTGGCTGATCAACTGGTTTGATCGGCTGGTCCAATCTGGTTTTTAATTCACTGTTTGACAGGGGACCAATGGATTCAAGTCGTTGAAACAGCTTCTCCGCAAGAGAGGGGTCAGGTTGTTAGTAGCTTACTACCCCCAGATCATGCAATATGGGAGCCTTGTATACTGAGTGGCCCTTATGCATTTGAGCTTGAACTAAGGTGGACTTGTGTTAAAGACTTAGCATTATGAGAAAGTAACATGTTAAATTGAGTAGGTCGAGAATTTGTTGTGGATTGAGTCCTCAGATATCTGAAGATGCAAAAGAGTAGTCTTTACCCTCTGCATCAGCTGCTTCATATTTCTTCGTGGTATTAGTAGGTTCAGTGCTTCTGAACCTTTTACTCACTATCCAAAAAAAAAACACAATTTACGTGAAACAAATGATAATGTGTCAAGGGTTGGGACTCAGGCTGTAAGCCTGTATGGGATTTGAACTCAGGAATTCACTCTTCCAAGTCCTAGCTCTGCCTCTCACACCGCAATTTGTTCAACACTTAGTGCAACTAGGTCTAGCAAACTCTAGTGCTGTACACTAACTCTGCTATCATGCTAGGAATCTTAAGAGATAGGAAGGAGAGAGATAAGGAAAGAATATTTACAGTTACTCGATGGTTGCTTACAATAGTATATACAAGGAAGGAGAAAGTTGTGCACAGACTGACTCTCTGACCTTGACACTTGTATGTCCATACTGATGTTCCGGGAGTTGTTTTCCTAGACTTTCAGGAGTTCGTTTGAACATCTTAAACTTCACCTGCAATCAAGACGCGGAGGTTGAACAAGTCATTTAGTTTTGTTTTTTGATTTATTTATTTATTTACATTTTTGTTATTTGGTTGTTTGTTTTATCTATGAGAACATAAGAATTGTGGTGTATTACTTTTGATAGGGCAGGAAACAGTTATGAGAGCGTATAATGGTGAACAACACCATAACAAAGAAGTTGATATACTGCAGAAGATTTCTTGCTGGTTTAATATGATTTTCAAACAGCAACAATTAGTTTAATATAAGTCGATATGTTGACAGACATCAACCCCAGCTTTGTCTATATATACAATTCAAACAATCCATTGTCAAATCTCCTGTATTGGATTGTAAACAGTGTGGAATCAGATGCTCAAAAGTTAATCTATTAATGATCTCGATGTGAAACATGCTACAGTTTTTGTTTGTTGCAAGTCATTATGTAAAAAATAATAAGACTTCAGCATTTGGTCGAGTTCATTCAATTGGAAACCGAAGATTGTTAGTGGGTTCAACCGATTTATATATTTTTAAATTTTTTGATAAGTAATGATACTTGAATCTGTAACCTTTTAATTGTATATTAAAAATCATATTAAGTTAAATGCATGCTTTTATTAATTATTCATTATATTAATACTTATTTAATATTTTTTTGTTAGAATTACTTAATATAGTTCGTTTAAGTAATATAATTTATTAATAATAAATGTTCAATGATGTAATTTAATGAAATCAAAAGTACGGGAGATACATAAAAGTTAATGTTAAGTTCAATGATCAAAAATGTAAATTATCTGTAATTTAAACTACTTTGGAAAATCACTGCTGCTACATTAACAGATTTGATTTGTTCCCAGCAACTATAAGCCAAGGAAAAACCAGTTTGAAGTGAGAAACTCGTAAGGATTCATATAGAGATTTTGCTTACATTGTTGTCCCTGTCTAGAACAACCTTGTATCGAACTTGAAAAAAAAAAAAACATCAAAGTATAACAATTTTGTCTGTGAAATGAAAGCTATGCTGCATTAACGAAAGACCATGTTTGTTTCGTTAAAAATGATTTCGAAAATTTTTTATTTAATAAATAATATTTTTCGGGTCAAAGGAAAATAAACTTATTTTTTGAAAAATGTTTTACACTTTTAAAAAGTATAAGATACTTTTCGAAAGTTAGAAGTAAAACAAAAAAGATTGATCCTTTTAATTTTAGGGATCAATTCTTCCTTAAAATCCATCATAAAAATAGAATTTAAAGCAAGCAAAAAAGAAACAATCCCTTAAGTGTAGGTGTCAATTCTTTTATATATTGATATAGATTTTCCAAAAAACAATTAAATAAGGGAAAAAATTTTACATAGAATAATCCAAACAACAAAAAAATATAATTTTTTTCAAAAAATAAATATATTTAAAAAAAATTGTGAAACAAAAAAGTATCAATATTTTCAAAAAAATAAATCTATTTTTTTATTTTACGAAAATTATTTTTACAAACTTTTTATTAGCTTTTTATATATACGATTGTATAATTGACATTAAGATTTAGGTAGATGCTTTAAAGTCTCAAAATTACTTTAAAGCCCAAATGAATTAGATCCATAGACTATTCTAACCATGGCATGCATACAATTATTTAAGCTTAATGATAGCTATGTAACTAAACTCAAAATATGTTCGTTGAACTTTGCTTTAAAAAACAAAAGCAGAAATAATATTACTAGCCATGTCATGTCTAGGCTGGCTTGATACATAATAGGATAAAATGGAACAAGTTTGATCTAATAATATTTTTATTTATAACTATTATTCAATAATTATCCTTTTTATTTATTTTTATCTTTATGTTAAAATAATGGAAAAAAATTAAAAATCAAATTAAACATATAATTTACATGATTTGATTTAAAATACCTATATTCATGTGGTTCATCATAAAGTTTTTCATAATCTATATCATTTATTAGTTTTGAGTTTTGAGGAACTTAACTATATTTATTCAAAAGCTCAAAATTTTTTTGTCTTATTTTGTTGGTTAATGTGGGTAAAAAAGTCTTTTTCTTTAAATAGTTTGGAAAAAAAATAAAAGGTCTCGGTTGAAAGAAAGAAAAGGAAAGGGGGGAAGGGAAAGAGAAAAAGAAGGAACAAGAGGGAGAATAAAAAAAGGTAGTTAGGGGAAGCCAAATTAGTGGCT
>JBBYHM010000022.1:7688376-7699651 GCA_038381775.1 Adansonia rubrostipa | reverse complement strand
ATGTTTATAGTTGGAGTAGAATGAAAAAAGATGTACCAGAAAATATAGATGGAATTATTTTACCTTGCTTAGTATAAGAAAATGGCTAAAATGAAAGAATGAATTTAAATTGTTATTTATTTATCCTTGATATTTGATGTGTTATCGATAGATAAATATATATTATTAGTAAATTACATGTATCATTTATTAATAAGAAAAATTATTTGTATTTATTTGTTTAAAATTTATAAAATTTTATAGTTGCTTATTAATGAGGTGGTAATTGGTATCATGTAATTCACTTCGTAGTATATAGATTTATATACCAAAAGTACATTAAATATAAATTTTTTATTACATAATCTTATGTGTTCGAAGAGTAATTGTGTTTTTTTACTAAAAAAATAGAGTAAATAATTGAAAAAATTAATTTATGAATAAATTGTTAATACGTGGTTAAATTATTAAAAATAATTGTTTTTAATAAATAGAAACTTATGCATTTTTAATGAATATTTTTGTTATTTTTTTAAAAAAAATTCTTTGACTTTCAAAATTGAAAAATAATAATGTTAAGAGTAATAATCAAATATATACATAATATTTTGCACTAAGCTTATTATTATCTTTAATACTATCACTTATGCAAAAATGAAAAGAGGAAAATAAATATTTTTCTTTTTTCGTTTTTTATTTCCCTTAATCCTTTTTATAGAAAAAAAAAAACATCATTTTTCACACGATAAAGGAAAAAAAAAAAAAAAGGAGGGGAAATTCCTATGCTCTAAACGTCGCCTTCTTTGCTACGGTTTTGAACGATTCCGATTCGTTTACTTAAAAAGTACCCGAGAAAGAGCACGTGTCACATTATTAAAAAGCACCGGTCAAACTCAAAAGTCAAAAAAACTCAAGAAGACATTATATATAAAAATATAAATTTATTATTATTATCATCATAAATTATTATAAAATCCTAAAAGTCAGAGAGGACACGTTGATCCTCTTTATTCCGCCACGTCACGTACGAGGGCTCTGAAACTCTCGCTCTTTTGATGAAGGGTACGCTAAAAGAACCACTGAGGCAGCAGCAAAACGACATAAAAAGACAGAACGTGGGCCCCCCAATTTCTTAGAATGCCACGTCATTACCCACACGTGCAGACGAACCGCTTCGTTCACTATATAGAAGGCTCCTTCTTGCCTCTCCCTGTCTTTCTCTTCCTACTCTGCGCTTCTCCAAAATTAAAATATATATATTAAAAAAAAATCCATTTACGTTATTAACATTCCATTTAGAGATTACGTGAGAGGAAAAAAAAAAACCCTAGTTTTTATATTAATTTATTAACTTTGATTCTGCTGTCCTTTTGTTTTGGGAAATTTAGAGGAGTTTTGGACTTTCACTTTGTTGAGAGAGAGGAAGAGAGACTGAGATGGCGACGTCGATGGCGATGGCGACGACGGCAGCTATGGTGGCTTCTGTAGCCGCGGCAACGACGGGGAGTGTGGTGTTGGGAGGTGGTTATATGAATGTGTCGCTTTACGTGGGGGATCTTGAGGAGAACGTGGGCGAAGGGCAATTGTATGAGCTGTTTGGCCAAGTTGGAACGGTGGTTTCCGTTAGGGTTTGTAGGGATCAGAATAAGCGATCTTCTCTCGGTTACGCTTACGTCAATTACAGCAATTACCAAGACGGTAAAAATTTTGGAAAAAAAAAAATCAAAATTTTACTCCTCTCTCTCTGTTTTCTTTTTTTTTCTTAATGATGATCAGGGTGATTACTGTGATTATTTATTTGTTCTGTTTTATTCTAAATGCGATAGTGGACACTCGAAAGTATTTTTCGGTTGATTTTGATGTGTTTGGTTTTTGCTGTTATTGTTATTTCTAGGAGTTGATCAATGCACTGTTTGTTTTTCTTTTTTGATTTTGGGATAATCAGACTGAACCTTTATATTGGTTTTGCTGGGTAATGTGGTATTTGATAATTCGTGAATAAAAATAGGAAATTGTAGTTATTCAAAAAAAAAAGATTTGGAAATTTTTTTGATATACAAAAAATGGAGGAAATTGCAGCAAATTCTTAAGTTTAGTAACTATGTGTGTTACCCAGACTCTTTATTTTAATTAAAGTACTCATATCTAACATATATTCGGACATAAATACAAAAGTATGATCCTCTTAATATACGTAAATACAAACAATTGAGTAAACCCATGTGAAAACTATATTTATATCCAACACTCACCCTGAGTTTAGGGTCCTGTTTAATTTTTGCAAGTTTCACTTGCAATGTTTGATTAGAACTGTCGGTTTGTTTATGTTTTAATAATTAGATGTTGAGGGCTCTTTCACTTTAAAGATCTAATTCGAATTGGAGGGAAGTCAACTCCAGTTTTCTTCATTTGCTAATGTGATGAAGATGAGTGATTGTGGTCATTGTGATTGTTTCTGAGTATCAATAGAGATGGATGCCTTGAAGTAGGGAAGCAGTACCTTTTTCTTTTGAAGTTGCACTGACTGATATTGTGGATTCTTTAACTAGGAAGCATCAACCTTCTTCTTATTCAACTTTAGTCTTAACCATATAACATTGTTTGTAAACTGCAGCTGTTCATGCCAAGGAAATGCTTAACTTCACTCCTATCAATGGAAAACCAATCAGGATTATGTTTTCCCAACGCGATCCTATCATTCGTAAGACTGGATATGCCAATGTTTTTATCAAGAACCTGGACCCAGCTATTGATAACAAAGCATTGCATGACATTTTTGCTCCTTTTGGGACTATACTTTCATGCAAGGTGGCTACTGGTGGAAATGTGCAATCGAAAGGGTTCGGGTATGTGCAGTTTGAAAATGAGGAAGCTGCACAGAATGCAATCAGTAGGTTAAATGGTATGCTGATAAATGATAAACAAGTTTATGTTGGACAACATGTTCGACGTCAAGAACGGGTGCCAGCCAATGTGACACCAACGTTCAGTAATGTTTATGTAAAAAATTTGTCTGAAACAACAAGTGATGAGGACCTTAGGAAAGTTTTTGGAACTTGTGGTGCCATCACCAGTGCTGTTGTCATGAAGGACCAGAATGGTAAGTCCAGATGTTTCGGTTTTGTGAGCTTTCAGAGCCCAGATGCGGCTGCTGCTGCTGTCGAGAAGTTAAATGGGACAAAAAATTATGACAAGGTGTGGTACGTGGGAAGGGCCCAAAGGAAAGCAGAAAGGGAGGCAGAGTTGAAAGCCAAATTTGAACAGGAAAGAATAAGCAGATATGAAAAACTACAAGCTGCAAATTTGTATCTGAAAAATCTCGATGACAGCATAGATACTGAGAAACTGAAAGAGATATTTTCCAAGTTTGGAACAATTACCTCATGCAAGGTAGGGCTTTGTAATTGGGTAGTCTTTTACTTTCCAGTCTTTCCGTTAAGTTATCTCTTTCTTTTTCTTTAACATTGATTACAATAATTCTTGAAACTTTTTTTTTTCTAAAATATTGTTTAAGGTTATGCTTAATTCGCATGGAGTGAGCAAGGGCTCCGGTTTTGTTGCCTTTTCTGCACCTGAAGAAGCTTCAAAAGCAGTAAGTTTTATTTGTTCGATTCTTAGCATTACGCATGCCTGCTCGTTGTTTTTTTAAGTCTCCTGCATTCATTAATTGATCCTTTTTTCCCCTTGTCCAGTTGAATGAAATGAATGGGAAGATGATTGGAAATAAGCCTCTGTATGTTGCTGTCGCACAACGCAAAGAAGAAAGGAAAGCTCGACTACAGGTGATTTATTTCATGTTTTCTATTTAATAGGAACATTTAAGATATTGTCTTTTTTTTAGCTGTCCTGCTTAAAGGTACTCCAATATACTAGTAAAGCATTGTTCAAGTCAGAAGCATTTATTTATCAAATGATTTCTTACTACCAGAATGTTTGTCTCTTATTTCCGCTAATGTTAGCACCTCTGCTACTGCAGCTGCGACTAGGATGTTCGCATGGGCTTATAAATAGTTCTAAAAATTGTAAAAACTGAACACCAATAAATGTTTTCCTCTGGGACATAAATGCCAAATAATTTTTAGCTTGTCAGACAAGCAGTTCATGGAGCGAATAGATGGTTGAACTTTATGATGTAGATTTAGCATCTTTAACAGTGTTTTCAGTTTTAAGCCTATATTATGGCATTGTTTCTAGCAGCATGTTTCTGGATTAGCACTATCCAGATTTTGCATGCTATGCCTGAAATGAACCCCCTTACCCCTTGTTTTTATGTGTCCCTTGCTCTTTTGGCTTGCTAGAGTATGAATTAGCTAATTGAAGTTTAAATTCTTATTTTTTGCACAGTAATTTATTTAACCTTCAATAATAATCTCAAATTTTTGCCTACCTCAACAATTTTTGTTTCCCAGTCATATTTCGCTCAACTTCATACACATGGTGCACTGTCACCTTTGGCATCAGCAATTCCTGGATTTCATCCTGCAGCTCACAGGCTTGGTGCTCAGCAGCTATATTATGGTCAAGGTGGTCCTGGTCTGTTACACCCTCAGTCAGCAGGATATGGTTTCCAGCAGCAGCTCTTACCTGGAATACGTCCAGGTATCACCCCAAATTATATTATGCCATACAACTTTCAAAGACAAGGACGACCAGGTCAGAGATTGGGTGTTTATCGAGGTGCAAACTCACGGCAGATGCAGCAGCAACAGGTAGCTGGCACTTTTTCCCCATTTTACTCCTTTTACGGTGCATGTAGTATAATTAATATATTAAAAACTTTGTATTTACCTATCATTTCATTTTTATGTTGAATAATTTTTCAAAACTCTTTAGATGAACTTTTAGTTCGCAAATTTCAGAAGTACTATAAATAAAACTACTGCCCTTCGTAATGGGTTTGTTTCAAAAGTTAGAGCATTTTTACTTTCTTGTACTTGATCAGTCATGCAATAAAATGATGTTTACAAGAAACATGTTAGTTGAAGTAGCATAATATATGTGTTATGTTAACCGTCAAACTTAATCCATGAGTTTGTACCGTTTTCAGATGTTGCACCGTAATACAAATGAAGGGTTCAGATACATGGGTAGTGCAAGAGATGGTGTGGATCAATCTACAGTTCCTCAAAGCATTGTAGGCCCTATCATGCCATTATCATTTGGTGTTTCTAGGATGCCAGTAAACCCTGTAGAATTGCAACGACCTAGCCCAGTGCCTATATCAACACTCATATCTGCTTTAGCTTCTGCTTCCCCTAGGGAACGTAATAAGGTATGTCCCTCCTCTTTATAATGATTGTGAGATCTGGCAATTTTGAATTGAGTAATTTTGCTGTTTAATCATCTGTTATGATGCCCTAATATATAATTCATTTTCTTCTTTTATCTTATATATAAAAATGAAGATGCTGGGAGAGCAACTTTATCCCCTGGTGCATTGCTTTGAGCCTGACCATGCAGGCAAGGTGACTGGGATGTTGCTGGAGATGGACCAAACGGAGGTTCTTCATCTCCTCGAGTCTCCAGATGCTTTGAAGGAGAAGGTGGCTGAGGCAATGGCTGTCCTTCAGGATTCTGCGGCAGGAGAGTCCGATGTCGGTAACGGGTTGGGGGTCATCGGAACTGACTGAATGAAGTTCACCTGTCCTTAATAGATAAATAAAATACATTACTTTATAGGTGCGTTGGTCTGCCATTTTTTAGAGAGCCCAATAAGTCTGACTTTACCTGGCTTTCGCCAAAACTAATATTTCAGTGTTGGTAATCTTTCTTGACTTTTGAGATGTTTTAAGATATTTGAGACTTTAGAACTATTCTCTACTTTTTATTTAGACTGTTATCATCATTTATTGACTGGTTTTAATATTATTTAATTTGGGATTTCTAGAATGAACTTCTTTCTCTCTTGTTATTCCTTTGAGATAGTGGCATATACTAATTGATCTTTCTGCCTGTGCTGTATCTGCCTGCTTTAAGTTACCTAGCTTTTGTTCTAAACTTTTGGTTAGCTTGGCTGCAGCATGGTCTCCTAACCTTGAATCCTTCCTCTATGCTGCATGCAGCGTGGAGCATGGTTGGGAAGGGCCTAAAATGGTAACATCCATGACTAGCAGCAGCAGGGGTCAGAAGCTAGGTTCTGTGCCGATCTGCTTACTTTCTAGCAGAACTAATTACCCTCTAATTTATATATTACCATCCTCGCTTATCAGTTATGTAGTAATATGCTAACATCTTATTCTTAAGGTTTTATTAGACAGCAGTTTTAGGTTCTATTGGCTAGTCGCTTCTTTATGTTCTTCATAGTATTGGGTGAAGAATGATACTTTGTTTTCAATGACAAGCGCACATTTTTAATTTGAGTTTTTCAAACAAACATCCAATTGAAATCAGGGTGGATATAATCTATTGTCATTAGATTATTTTGACTCAAGTCTCTAAAACAGCATCACCCCATTTGTCCATGGTCTGCAAAGTTTGCTCGACTGCGAAGTCCGAAACTATCACACCCTTATCTTGAGTTATATTATGTAATCCTTCCCTCCATTTCACTTTAAATTTCCTTTAGCTGTTGCTGGCTTACAAATTACGATCCCTCGTTCACTACTCACAAATTCGTATCGTAATTTGGCTCCATTCTGAATTTCGCTTGTGCCCACATCACATCCATTGCTTGATGCTGCAGCTGCCTGCCTCATTACCTCCACAAATTCATCTGCAATTAATAATAAAGTTGAAAGTTTATTACCTTTTGAGAAAGCTGGCTTACAAAGTTGATCATCACCACCTACTACCCCAATATCTCATAGTACCTCAATTTGGGTCACTTGAAACTTCTCCTCTCCGGATCACCACCATCATCGTCATCTTCTTCTAAATCATTATCACAAGCCGATGTAGATCGGTGAACATCCGGGACACATTCAAAGACTGGGCGAACCTGCGCTGGTCTTTTAGCCATGGAACCCTGAGCACCGATTGCTTCTGATTGCAAAACACGCGTATCCACTTGTTGCCTGCCACTCTTCTTCCCTTGCTTCACCTGCATATTTGTCATATCTGCAATGCATTTTCAACCACCCTTCTTTGGGCACCAATACCACGGAGCTGAGGCCTGAGGGAAGAGTTATAGTTTGGGCCGAACATATAGCCCAATATTACTTGCTTGGAGACTTTGGATTGGAGTGATTCTCTGCGGGAATTTATATATACAAAAATACAACACAAATATGATATATTTAATAAAAGCAATAAAATTTATATAAACATTATTAACATAATATATATAATAAATTAATTTTATCCGTGTTAAAATTTTAATATATTTAATCATTTTCATTGCTTATATATATATATATATACTGTTAACACACAAGCTTAACTAAACACGGATAAATAAACATAAATTATCAAATTTACGTGAAACTAACAGGCCTTTTTGATTTAGCTAAAAAAAGATTGTCAATGAATCAGTTTTTTTTCCCCTTAAACCAGCAATCAGTTTCGTTTCAAACATCCAAATTTACTAACTACAACCAGGTTTTTAACTCCACGAGTAGGCTTTTTTTGTTTAATATATTAGTTGAAATTAATTATTAAATAATTCTTAAAAATTCTCAATGTTATAACCTAATTAAATTACTATGCTGAAATTTATATTTAAAATAAACTCTATTACTAAAATATAAAATCTCTATTTATTAAAGTAATTTTGAAATTTATTAAACAAAAATAAATGCAAATTACATGAATAGCTTATTATATAACTAAATATTTCCAAAATATAAATATATAAATTACCTCATATCTTTTTTCTAATGTAAAAATTACCTCATTTTTTAAACTCATTTCAAGAAGAATTAAGGAAAAAAAAAACTCATTCGTATGTAATATATAAAAAAACACGAATATGAAGAATCTTTTGAATGGACAAAAGTTGTTTACTATATTTTTAAATTACTATTATAATATTTTTACTATTAATAAGATTTATCTAATTTATAAGTAAAAAAATTAATTTTATTAAAACATTTTTGTTAAATGAATTAACCTGATAATAAATAGAAATTAAATATTTATATAAAATTACTTTATCTTAAAAGTTTTAATATTTTGCTTATATTAAAAAATAAATTATTTCATTTAATATAAATAAAAAATTAAAAGTTGTATCCAGTTTTTATCCTCATAATTAATTTTATAATTATTTGATATAACTTATACATGAGCCAAACTTTGCATGTTAATAAATTTTATCCAAATTTATTAGTTTTATTTATTTTTAAAATTTATAATTATATAAAAAATATATAAATCAATAAATATTTACGTATGAAAGCATGTAACAACAAATGCTCATATGCAGCAAATATTTAAAACACATAAATACATCACTTTTACTAAAAACATAAAAAAAAAATCAAACCTTATATTTGATAATAGCAAAAAAAGAGAAAATCTTTATGAAAAAGCCAAAACCTTAATCATCTTATATTGCAACTAGTTTATATCTCAAGGAAGGAAAACTGTAAACCATACCCAACTATTAAACAACATGGAATAGTCCCAAAAAAAAAAATAATAATAAGCAATAACAAAATGAAAATTATCCTAATCGGAATCCAAATCAATTTACAAACTTTTAATTTGAAGTTTTTTAAGGACTGTTAAGGTATTTCTTTATTTGTTAAGGATAAATCTGTCATTCGTTACTTCTTTTTTTTTTTTTTTAAGTTTTAGTACTCAGGAGCCATTTCTTTAAGAGCCTAAAAATTTTTTATTTTTTTTTTTATTTTGTTTGGCAATGAATTATAACATCTTTTACATTAAAATTAAAAACAAAAAATGATTTCTTCTAGAAAAAGTCTTTGATAAAAATGAGATAAAATGAAATTGATGGAATGGCAAATTGGATTTGGTGAGATGAGAAAGAATAGAATAATGTCTTGACTTTTTTCCTTTTTTATCCAAAATACAATTTAGCTTTTATTTTGAAAAAATTAGAAAGAGAAGTACTTATTTTTTACAAAAAAAAAAAAAAGATAATGAGAAAAAAAAGTGTTGTGTTAAAGATAGTAAAGAGGAAAAAATAAGAAGACAAACACGATAACGAGAAAAAAAGAAGATATGGAAAGAAAAGGTAAAATTTTTTTATTTTTTCTTTTTCTTTCTTTTTTGTATTTGTTTTAGCTTGGATTTCCCAAAATCCTCACATTTCACTACCTGTGAACAACAAAAAAAGGAACGAAGAATAAGGCATTCTCCTCGGGCTTGTTTTGTCTCTTCATGTTCGATTCGGCTGAGTAAGACATCTGTAATTTTTTGCCAATATTTATGTAAAATCTAAGCATTAGGCATACCAATATGTTTTTTGATTGATTATCGCGGTTTTACTCATTATTAGATAAACTTGCTTCAATGGATACTTTTTCCCCTAATTGTGTTATTCGTGGTGTTTGTAAATGGAACACTTTTTTATTGATGTTAATTTAGAAATGGTTACAGCCAAAGCTGTGAATGTAATTTCCAAAGGTAAATCAATCAATATTTTGTTTTTTAAATCTATACTCTTATTGATTGTGTAACAAAGAATGTGAAGATTAAATTTTAAAATAAGATTTAATTTATCTTTTAAGAACTTATTACTATTTCTAAATTTAACTTGTTATTGTGACCACCACTTATGTAAGAATCCTTAAGGCATTTACAAAACATGAATAGTATGATTGATATCATTTCTGAAATTAATTTTTGAGTACGATAATTCTCGATGTTAAAATGCTTAGTATATACTTTCTATTTTAAATATAAAATATTTTGAAGGTTATACCATTAAACTCACATCCATATAAGTGTCAATGTCAATGTGCATTAATGTTTATGTTATCTTCCTCTAAAAACAATGATTAATCAATCAATTAGTCTAATTCTTTTACATGGTCTTTTGCTTTTTCTTTTTGCAAGCTTAATTTTGAATTGTACTATTAATGCATGAAAGTATTAAGAGTTTCCTTTTTTTAAAAAAATATTTTTTAGATTATTTTAAAGTTTATATTTTTTATAAATCATATAATTTGTTGATTGGAGAAAAAAATTTATTGTAGAATATGTCTTAACTAATATCAAATTTGGTTAAGGTAAACTCCATTTAGAGGCTCTAAGTAGTAACTTTTATTACTACCAATTAAATAATAAAAAAAAATAAGTCCTAACAATTGGATTAACCTAACCAGTTCTGCCATGTTGATTGATTTGCGCCTACAATGCTCTTAAACTATGACATCATACAAAAGATAGTAACTAGATGCCTATATGATTCTACTCTATTACCATCAATATGGAAAAAGGATTAAAGAAAGATTTCATTAAAAATCTAAATATATTATAAACAATAACATTTAAGCTTATGAAATGTCAACTCAACCAAAATGTGTCATAATTCTATTCCCTGTGTGTTATGTGTTTAAATTGAGGGATGCTTGCATTTAAAAAAAAAATGTAATGCTCTTTTATGGTAATAAATTTAGTAATGAGTTTAACTCTTTTTTTCTTTTTGTTTTTCCTTGATAAATGTTATCTATATAAAATAACTGACTAAAATATTAGCAGTGAATGCAACGAATATTATGGCATTACAGATGATAGATTAATTAGAGCTACAGAAAAACCCAACATCATCTATATTATTAAACCAATGTCAGTAGACCTAAAAAAAGGTAAAGTTTGAAAACAATAAACTGATAATTTTTCTTTTTTCTTTTATTATGAGTTTTGGGATTAATTTTTTTACTTTTTTCTATTCTTTTAATTTTGTTATTATAGATAATTGTTTTTTTTATCACAAGCGTATGCATGAAATATGGACAATGGAGTAGGTAACTCAAACATTTATTGATATTATTCTTTATGATTTTTTTTTTTTGGAAAGAAGCTTGCTTTTAATTTCATATATCATGTCTTTAGCCTTCATTCGCTTTTTATATTTTTTAACATCTATATAGGATCAAGGTTTGAATATTTTAAAAAACATGACTCACGATATAAATGAGGCAAAGCTTTATTGACTACTATCTGTAACAATTTCTTGTAATGTTTTTTTATAAAATCATAAAAATATTTATGCAAGAACAACTAGGAAAGAAAGGAGAAGGATGATCTTATAGGATAGAAAGACTGTTAGTTTGACTTTAAGTAATCGATTAGTCAGTCAATCACCATGGATCTAAGAAAAATGGAGACCTATGACTAATGGAAAAAAGGTTAGTCGATTTTTTATTTTCCTTTGTATTTTTTCTCCTTT
>JBBYHM010000022.1:7621924-7663319 GCA_038381775.1 Adansonia rubrostipa | reverse complement strand
CTAAGTATGTTCATGCATCTATCTATCATCTCCATGCATTTTTTATCATCTTTTCTATGAAAAATGTCATCTTTGCTCGTGCATATATGTCCTTCTATATACTCTGCATCATTTTGTAGTGCTTTGCTTGTGTTAAAATGCATGTTTGAGTGCTAGAAAACCTGATTTCAAAAATATCCCCAAGTTAAGCACATGTTATCCCCCATACATGGAGAATAACATAGGTTTAAGATTTTTATGAAGTTGGTTTTTCCAACCTTGGGGGTAAAGCAATTATTCAGTTCTGGATTCATTGAAGAATGGGTATAAGAGTACTGGTTTTTCAAAAATGAAATGAATTCTTTTAGTTGAAAAATGTGAACCTTTGGTCCTAACCTAACCACCCTCATAGTGGCATGGTCAATGGGTTATTCTATCATCCTAAACTACTCTGGGATTATGGAATGAACTCGTGACACCTATGTCAATCTCTCATCTTGGTTACGGATGTTTAAACATCCATGGCCCAAGCTCAACCCGAAGAAAAACCAAAATACATAGCATTCATGGCTCGAGCACAGTGGCCTGGTATTGAAAAATTATTAAAAAAATCAAAAATAATTTATCCAGAATGTGTTGGTATTTTTCCCTTGAAGGGTTTCGAATTACCTTTCCAATGATGTCTCATTTACCTTCAGATCTTCTCGGATGAAAATAGTTACGATTTTTAAAATCTTTGTTGTCTGAAACCTTTAGGTCCAGTAAGCAGTTTATCGTTTGGGCTGTTTTGGCCTAACAAACAACATTTTTGAATCCCTTGAATGTTTTTCCCATGGAGTTCATGAAATTCCCTTTTGGGAAAGGTATTATTCGCATTTTAACACTACTAGATGAATTTGAAATGATTTTTAAAGTCTATCATACCTTTACCCTATACATACTACCAGTGTCGAGACAGGTTGAAATTCAAAAATTAATTCCACTTAGAAGGTGATTTTCTAGGATTTTGAAATATTTTTACATTAATCCTCATTGAGTTACCTTTCCAACGGTACCTCATTTACCCCTTGCGACCTCTGGATAAGCTCGAAATAAATTCCAAAAAAGAAACGACACGATGCTATCCTCTGTTTCTAACCTAATTTTCGAAATGTTTTTTATTAAGGCATTCGAATGCCTTATGATCTACTCGGCTCATTCTCATAACCTGAACCTTTTAGACTCAGACCAAGGCTAAACAAAAAGCAGAACATTTTAGCCAAACCTTCTGCTCCTGATTTTTAAAGATTCCCTATTTTCAAGAATATGACCCACTCCTCTTAACGTCGAAGATTTTTATTTTCGGGGATACTCGAACCCCGCTTCTCCAAAGGGATACTCCAACCTCACTTTTACCTTAAAATGACATCAAATTTTCATTTTTAGGGATACTCTAACCTCACTACTCTGAGGGTTCCAACCCTACTTTACCTCAAAATGACATTAAATTTTTTATTTTTGGGGATACTTTAACACTACTTTTCTAAGTGGATACTCCAACCCCCTTTTTACCTCAAAATGACATCAAATTTTCACCTTTGGGGATATCCAACCCCACTATTATGAGGGGATACTCCAACCCCGCTCTCCATATTCCTTCTAAAATTTGAACTTTTTCCCCAGAACATCCTCGAGTCATCGAAACCTTTTTTCTCCTCAAATTTCCATTGAATCCGACTAAGTCTCAATATTGTCATCTCAGTTATTCATTGATAATCGAAGATAATTACGAGAAACATTTCGATCATTCGTCTTTTTTATGTATTTTGTGTGGATTTATTTATTGTTCTCTTTTCCACCTCACTAATACTTTTCCTTTTATATAGACCTCGAGCATTTGTGCTTTAAAGATCATTTTCAAAATCACAAAATGATATCTCGTGTCAGTATCTCTCTAGTGCCAGACATGAAATATTTAATTTTTTTTAAAACCCATCCAGTGATCTTTTTCATCAAAAGCCCTTATGTTTCTTAACTCTCCGAGGCGCATAGGTGATAAAATTTTCATTAAAACTCAAACTCGTATCTTTACAAAATTTCATGCATTAGAGGAAATTATATTTAAATAATGATAAAAATGAAACCGAGAAAATCAAAATTCAAGTAAGATATAGTTAAATGGTACTGATTTTCGAGCGTCGTGGGGGTGCTAATCCTTCCCCATACGTAACTAACTCCTAAACCCAAAACAACGAATCTTTGGTATTATTTTTAATAAGCATCCGATCATGCCTAACTTAAAATGATCAGTGGTAGCTCCAAGGTTATGGCCACTTTGTGGTGGCCATCCAAGACTAGTCGGATGAGCAATTCGTCTAATGGTCTTTCACTCCTTCATGTCAAATATCATCATATTTTTTAAGTCGAGTGCGCTTTGGCCCTTCGAATCGTTCGAAGTTCGTAAAGGCCGGGCACGTGGAACGTCAACACTTTATAATAATTTAGAATGTTATAAGTAATTGATAGTATAACATCATGCAGCAAAAGCATTAAATATTGTAGTTAAGTTGTGAGGAGATAGGGCTACTTTATGTATAAAACTCTAGTTATCAAATACAATTCCCATGAAAGTCTTGCCTTTGATTATTGTAACCCTAGTAGCAATGGTTGCATATTTGGAGTGAGCTGTTGCAACTGTTAAAACTTGACAAGTAAGATTAATAAATGTAGGAATATTTAAGGAATGAGTTTTAATATAACTATTAATTGGTAGTGAATTGTATTGCAATTTTGACAATAATCATGTATAGTTGGCGAAGTATTTTAATTTTGAAAGGATGTCATAAATGTTTGTCATATGGTTATTGCTGTGATTTTGTACGACATCTGATAAACTTTTGCTCTTTTATGGAAATATCTTGTTTGATTTTTAAGCTATGGATTATTATATAACTGTAATTAAGATCGCATTTTTATAATTTAAGGTGTTTGCATAGTAAGTTAAGGTGTAAAATCATGTGGACAGTCCTATCAACCATACTTTATTTATATGTATATGAGTTATTATGAACTTTACATTCAGTTAAAGTGAATGGTACATTTTATGTTGTAAGTCGTATGTTAAGTTACACTGACATATACATTCTGTTTTATTGAACATAAATCTTATTTTTGTAATATGTACATGGTTTATACTTATATTATGATCGAGTAAAGAATTTACATGAGACGTTGTTCTATACATGAGTTTAAAAGTATTTAAGGAGTAGTTAATTGATATGTACATTTCATTATAGCCATTTGCACATTAAGTTGTATAGTCATACGTACATTCTTAAAGGTTTGTATGTACATTGGTTGGCAAATGTTTATCTCTTCTTCCTCTTCTAATTTATCAGTGATTAAAATAAACTAAATTGGAAGAAAGCTAAGTGTATTTATTCTTTCTTTGTCAAATTTAGGGTTGGTTAGTTATGTGTATATCTTGGATTGATTGCATACTAAAGGTTATGTTGAGTTTAGGATATATGTAAAATGAATTTATCCATTATTGTTTTTATCTATTAAAATTATATATATGTGTCTAGATTTAAAACAATATAATATTTACAGGTTTAACAAAAAACATGGTACACATGGATCAAAGTCGTCATAGAAGTGTAGAAAAGAAAACAAAAGTTGCAAAGGTAAAGTTATTTTCTCTTACTGCTTATGGTTTAATGGAATGTCAATTGCCATATATGCTTATCATGAGACCTATACAAAATTGCAGCCCGATGGTAAAGTAAGCTCGCATTACAGTTCAGGTAAGTTGATTAAGTTAATTAGAGAGGTTGTTATAGGTGATGATAGAAAGGAGAACACAGTTCAAGAAATAGGTTTCGAGGGGTTTTGAGTTTGAAAGTAATCCTTTTGCATCACTAATTGTGTTTATGGTTGATTCAACATTTTGACACATTAAATAATGCTTTGAGTTGGTCCAACCATGTCATTGTAATTAAGGATGCCAATGTTGCCTTAGTGTTTTTGGCATTCCTTGTAGTAGGGTAAAGGTTACAAAAAAATTTGTAGATGAAAGCGATGAGATTGAGGCATGGTGCAGTAAAGTGTTTCCTCAATTCATTGCAGGAAGTTGAGGATCTATTACGTAGTGTAACATATTTAGATGATTTAAAAAGGTTGTTTGCATTGTATGTGATAGAAGTTGTCCTAATGCCATGTAGTATGGTAAAGATTAATATGAAGTTGGTGAAAACTATTTTTGATCCACTGCAAATCAAAGTGTACAATTGGGGATGGTCTATGTTTAAGCACCTGGTTAACGCCGCTAGAAAGTACATAGGAAGAAATCATAGAATATATATAACCGACTGCATACTATTTTTCTAGGTATCACAAATTATAGAATAATTTTTGTAAATATTTTACTTAGATAGGGTTATCATATCCGAAAGATGTGTGCCTTATGCAATGCCTCGAATAAGCAGATGGGATGATAATTTCATCACAAGACACCTACACTTAGAGGAAAAGTATGGTGGATATGGTTCTAAAAGGTAATTACCCTAAAGTACTCAATCTTTGGGAACTAGTCCTATAATACATATTCTTGTTGACCAAGGGGCAACAGGTAACATATTTAGGACAAGAAAATAATTTTATCATAGTCGATGGTGGTTGGGACCATAATAAGTCGAGAAAATAAGAAAATCCATTTAGACAATGTCCTCACCCCCAACCTTTCATCATTCAGCAAGTTCAATAGGTTTATCTTGTACCTCGTAGCTTTTTACACAAACATTTTTGACTCTAAGTTCTAAAAGTGAAGAGACTCAAAAGCAGTTGAGGTAATTCTCAAAAGCAAAAAATAAACAAGAACAAGATGTATCATGCCCTATTGATTTTTTACATTGAGCTCCTTTCTTTGCTTGCTTAGAATCAGATGATCTTTACCATTCTAATAAAGCCTGGAAACCTCCTTACATAAAGTTGGAATGACAAGCTACTGTAATTCTGACTTAAATTGCTTGGATGATTACTTGCTATGCCATAAGCTTTTGGATTTAGCTTATTTGCTAAAGAATTTAGTAAAGAGCCATATAGTGGTTGTTTTCAAGGCATGATTGAGATAATAGGAAGTACCCATGCATCTGGTAGAATTTTTAAGCTTAAGAACTTAGAGTTTGCTAGGACTTTTAATGTTCCACAAGCTGATTTACAATTTGGCCCTCAAGAATCCTGATCTTCTAAAATCTGAAGTTGGCGGAGGCTTATTAAGGATGATTGGTCTAAGGGACATTAACCTTATGATAGTATGCCAATCAAGGGCAATTTCTATCTTGATTTTAAAACTTGTACATTTTTTTTTTGGAAATTATGGATTATAAAATGAATTTTTGTTTATAAATAGTATGTATATTATCATTGACCATAAATTTTTTTAACAATGATTTCTAATATCTAGGATAATGAGAACATTTTGAAAAAAATTTCTTTGGTGAATGATCACAATTAGATTGACTTCTCTCCGAAAGGTCTTTTAGTTCCACATATATAATTATCCCAGACATTCAACTATAGACCTTTCACCACCAAATAACTTCCATATCTAAATGTTTTTTTAGCGATTCCTTGAAGGTCAAACAATTAGGTTATGCCCCTAAAAGATTCACATCTTGATAGTTAGACATGTGTTAAAATAATGATAGTAATTTCGAGATCTCCCTTATTTCAATAAGCTTGTGACATGACTTCCTTGAAACTCTTCCAAATCTTTGATTTAGGAAGAATAAGAGTAAAAGTGAACCGAAAACACCTTTTCCTTTCAAACAAAACCTTTTCAAACCAATTCTTGATACATGAGATATGAGATCTGAGATCATTTCCAAGCTAATCTGATTTTTATTCCTAAAGGCTCAACCAATCATTGGTGGCTATGAAACTAATAGTATTTAAGGGCATACCTTAAGCTTTTATTGAGTGCTCAAAATGATTTTAGAATGAAATTATCCTTTTTCCTAGCGAAATGCTTGATAAGTCGAAATGGCTATGTTTGAAATAAAAAAAGCCTTCTTTCTCTACGTCTTCTCAAAATAGAAAATTATTCCTTTTGCAGTCCCTTTTGAGCCTGATAATTTATTTTCTTTCTTTGAACCCTAATCAAAGATCACCTTCTATACTAGAGGAAAATGAAGCAAAGCTTCAAAATCAAAATGAGAAAATTTCATCTTAAAGTTGCAAGAAAAATAGCTTTGTTGTCACGACAAAGTCAAAAATCAAGCAAAGTTCAAGAGAGTTTGAGATTCAAAGTAAAAAACAAAGAAAGTTCAAATTTTAAGTTTTTCAAAGTAAAAAAAAAAGGTAAGAAAAAAGAAAAAGAATAAATCAAGAAAGTTCAAGTTTCAAGTCTCTTTAAAATGAAAAATAAAGTGGGAAAAAGTCAATGAAGAAAATGTAAATCTTTTTTGCCCTCAAAAAACATACCGGGTCAGGCTCTGCTAAAGAAAAGTGATCTTTAATTCAATTACCCTTAAATACTTGATTTGGGCTTATTTATCCTTTTCTTTCTGAACCCTAGACTGTGGCCTATGCTATATACCTAACAAAGACGTGGCTCTTTAAGCTATCGAGCCATTCCTAGGAAGCTCTTTACAAATTCATATTTTTAAATGATTTTTGAGTCCTCAATAATATGATTGGGCAAGTTAAAGGCCTTAGAATTGCTCCTAAATCAACAAAGATAGCTAGCAATGGTGGAGAACCTTTTATGCTAATTCAAAAATGATTAATAACCCTTGAAAATTTCACAACATTAACAAAAGCTTAAGTCAAATGCCTAAACATTAATTCTTTTCAAAATAAACTTTTAGAACTTTTGTATCCAAACTTGGAAATTGATGCTTACCAAAAGCATGTTGGATCAATCTTTCGAGACTTAATGTTTACTAGCATTAATTTAACACCTATCAAGCTATTATATTTGAAGATTAAAAGAATGTTATAACTTGATTGTTTGTCTTTCAAGGAGCTCTTATAAAATGAATATCCATTTGAATTTGGTTTTGATAAACCTTAACTTTGTTATATCAATGTCTTCTAGACAAATTTGAGCAGTGCCAACTCATTTATGCCTCTAAATTCATTTTTTGTCTCATTCAAAGAAGTCCTGAATGGTGATCATCGATCATAAGAAATTTTAACATCATGATAAAGATAGCATATCTATTATCTTTGATATTGGAAAATTTGTGGTTCCATAGATTCTGATCAAGTAAACTTTTTTCTCTAGGTCAGACTAAAAAAGTGATCTCATTCCATAAATCCTAGAATTTTGATGAATTATAATACTTTTCATCATTTTAATAAAAGTTTGTGAATATGCCTTGAGTTGATAGTTATCCAATTGCATAAATTATAACATTGAATCAATGAACACTAGTTTGATATTTGATATTTGATGACTTTTCAAGAAACATTAAATGATTCTCTAAAGAAATCTATTACCTTCTCACATAATCCTATGCCAAGATAGGTGAATAAGGCTTTGAAAAAGCTCTGATAGTGATATTTGAAGCATTAAGACAAAGCTTCAATTGTGATATTTTAGGCATTCAAAAGATTTCATTTAGAAAACACTTTCAAAGCCTTAGATGGTGATATTCGAAGTGTCCATAAATGTTTGAACTAAATCCTTTGTGATCATTGAGATGCTTCAATGCCAAAGGTGTATAGGATATATAGGTTTATTTATGTTAGAACCGAATCCTTTGTGATCACCAGGATACTTCTATGCCAAAGGTGTACAGGAGGAATAGGTTTATTTGTGTTAGAACCAAATCTTTTATGATCATTGGGATGCTTATATGCCAAAGGTCTATAGGAGGAATAGGTTCATTTATTATTGGTTAGCTTCACTTGGTTAGAAACCAATAAAGCATGATGTCCAACTTCGTTCGATTAAGTAGAAGGATCAGCAAAGTTTATGTTAGAACTGAATCCTTTGTGATCGCCGGGATGCTTCTATGCCAAAGGTGTACAAAAGGAATATGTTCATTTATGTTAGAACCAGATCTTTTATGATCACTTGGATGCTTCTATGCCAAAGGTGTACAGGGAGAATAGGTTCATTTGTTATTGGTTAGCTTCACTTGGTTAGAAACTAATGAAGTATGATGTCTAACTTCATCCAATTAAGCAAAATGATCAATGCAATTTATGTTAGAACTGAATCCTGCATTATCACTGAGATGCTTTTATGCCAAAGGCTTATAGGAAGAATAGGTTCATTTGTGTTAGAACTAAATCCTTCATGATCATCGAGATGCTTTTATCTAAAGGTGCATAGAAGGAATATGTTCATTAGTTATTGGTTAGCTTCACTTAAGCAACCAATGAAAATGATGTCCAACTCTGTCCAATTAAGCAGAGGGATTGACAAAGTTTATGTTAGAACCAAATCCTTCATGATCACTTAGATGCTTCTATGCCAAAAGTGTACAGAAGGAATAGGTTCATTTGTTATTGGTCAGCTTCACTAGGTTAGAAACCAAAGAAGCATAATGTCCAACTTCATTTGATTAAGTAGAGATCTCAATAAAGTTTATCATGGATGTACGTCAACTTTGTTCGATTAAACAGAAGGATCAGCGAAATTTGTCATAAGTTTAAATCAACTTCGTCCAGTTAAGCAGAAGGATCGACGACATTTGTCATAGGTTAAAGTCAACTTCGTCTGATTAAGTAAAAGGATCAGCGGAATTTGTAATGGGTTAAAGTTGATTTCGTTCGATTAAGCAAAAAAATCGATGAAGTTTTCATTCCAATTGATGTATATATATGGTGTTAAAAAAAATCTTTGCTTATTGAGTTTGTGTTTTGTTATTATTTTGTTTTAATTGATACTTTTTAAATTTTCTTGGTTAAAAAAAAAAGAGAAAATCTTTGTTTGCTAAGTTTGTCTTTTGTTATTATTTTGGTTTAATAGATACTTTTTAAATTTTGTTGGTTAAAAAAAATCTTTGTTTACTAACTTTGGCTTTTGTTATTACTTTGGTTTAATAGATTGGTTTAAAAAAATCTTTGTTTACTAAGTTTGGCTTTTGTTATTACTTTGGTTTAATGGATACTTTTTAAATTTTATTGGTTAAAAAAAGTGAATCTTTGTTTGTTGAGTTTGTCTTTTGTTATTATTTTGGTTTACTAGATACTTTTTAAATTTTATTGGTTAAAAAAAAGAGAGAATCTTTGTTTGTTGAGTTTTTCTTTTGCTATTATTTTGGTTTAATAGATACCTTTTAAATTTTATTAGTTAAAAAAAATCTTCGTTTGCTGAGTTTGTCTTTTGTTATTATTTTTATTTAATGGATGCCTTTTAAATTTTGTTGGTTAAAAAAAAGAGAGAATCTTTGTTCATTGAGTTTTTCTTTTGTTATTATTTTGGTTTAATAGATACTTTTTAAATTTTGTTAGTTAAAAAAAGAATCTTTGTTTGCTGGGTTTATCTTTTGTTATTAGTTTGATTTAATGGATACTTTTTTAACTTTGTTAGTTAAAAAAAATCTTTGTTTGCTGAGTTTGTATTTTGTTATTATTTTGGTTTAATGGATTTTTTTTAATTTTTGTTGGTTAAAAAAACTTATATCGCTCAAACAAAATTATGTCTACTTGGTCTTTGCCTTGCTCTTGATCCTCAGCAACGGCCAAAGAAGGCAGGTGTAGACACCTAATTTTATTTGGCTCTATTCTCTGACAGTCCAAAAATATCTGAGATCGAAGATTTAGCGGCCACCCGATAAAGGTAGAATTTTTCAAGGTGAACTAGGTGCTTTCAAGGCCTATTTAATTGTGCTTAAATGGCTGTATGTGCACGTGACAAAATTAGTGCCATTTCAAGGGTTGTAGAGAAAAATCTCGAATAAAAAAGATGAATTTTAAGGTAAAATAATTAATTTTTAACTCTATAACCTTGAAATTTTAAAATTTCATTTTGTAAATGTTATCATGGTCAAATTTTTTAAGAATTTTTCATTAAATTTAGGAAGTGACTGTCGTCTATTTTTACTAATACCAATGTGGTATTTATGCCGATATGCACTCTAAAAAATCAAAAATATTTAAGGAAAAATTTGTATTGGCATTTTATACCATAGGGTGTCAAGTTGTCCATTTATGTAATTAATTTTGAATTTTTTATAGTACCGCAAGTATCATACTCGGAAAATATTTTTTTAGTAAAAATTGTTTCAGATTTCAAATTTTCATCTTTGTTATTTTTATAAATTAATATTTTGATTAATGTGATGGATAAAATTCATTTTTCTAAAATTTGAACATATTTTTGAATTTTCCTAGTTTGAAAATATGAGCTTTTCTTTATCTATTTTATGGTGAAATTTTTTTTAGTTTGTAACTTCAAAATTCTTTAAATATTCCAATTTTACCATCACTAAATTAGTTTTGAAATTTTCATTTTATTTTATAAGGTTTGCATTTTTATTTAGAATTTTTTCCATTTTCAAAATACAGAGTATTCTACTCTATATTTTTTGGGAGATTTTTTTTAATTTATAATTTTTAAAATACTTTAAATATTATTGTTTAAATCATATCAAATTTGTTTTTCAAAATTCATTTTATTTGATGAGTTTTGTATTTTTTTTGATTTCAAAATACGGAGCTTTCTACTTCATCATTTTTTTGGGGGGATTTTTCTGAATTTGTAATTTTTAAAATTCTTCAAATATTATTATTTAAATCATAATAAGTTAGTTTTGAAAAATCAATTTATTTTTTGAGTTTTGCATTTTCTTTCATAATTTTTCTGTTTCTGGGATACGGAGTTTGATACTCCATAAATTTTTTTGGGAAGGTTTTTAAGTTTATAATTTTCAAAATTCTTCAAATATTATTGTTTAATCATATTAAATCCGTTTGAGAAATTCAATTTATTTTATGAGTTTTGCATTTTTTTCATATATAACAATTTTTCCAAGTAAGGGTTTTTCTCCTAAAATTTTACGAATTTGTTATTTTTAATTTTTTCTACAAATTCAAAATTGATCTTACTATTAGATTAAATTAAATTTATCATATGAAATTTTATTTCAAAATTTAATCCTTCTATGTAATTTTTATAGTATAATTTTACATATTATATAAATATCTTCCAAAATTATCCAGACCTTGATGATGTCATGGGTGACATAATACACTAAAAGAAAATTATAATTAATATAAATCTAATCAAAATGAAATCAAAATAAAAGAATATTAAAAAAGAAAAAGAAAAAAAAAGAGAAAATAGGAGAAACTTATGGAACATTTTAGCCAAGGCATTGTCTTTGATGCCTTAGCTGATTCTCCCCTATATAAAAAGGGGTTAAAGGGTTTAAAAGGAAGCGTTAGCAATTTCCTTAAAAAAAAAACAAAGAGAAAAACACCAAAATATATGATTTTCAAGCTTTGTCAAGGTAATTTCTCGTAAATTTCTAAATTTTTCTTTATTTCTTATTTGAATCTTTTTTTAATGAGCCCAATGGATACTTTTGCTCATGAAATTTGATTCAAGTTGAAAGGCCAAGTATGATGGCTAAGATTAAAATTTTTGATTTTGGTTGTTTTAGTTAATGTTTGTTAGAAATAGTTTGATTTTATTTGGGATTATTTGTGTTTGTTGATGTATATATTGGTATTTTCATGAGCACATATTTATATAATTTTTCTTCATATTTTCATGTTGTTTTATATTGATTTATTCATTATTTTTATGTCTTTATGCTTATTCATGCTGAGTAAAAATTCTAACATGTATATATATTGATATCTATGAAAAATGTGATGAAAAAATTATTTTTTTGCTGAAATATCATGTTGGCAGTCATGTAGGGGCTGATTTTGTGATGTTTTAATTTTATTTAGCTTACTTTGCAAATATAGAGATCTCAAGGATTAAATTGCAAAAAATTGTAAAACTTTTCTATGGCCATTCAAGCTTGGCCGAACCTTGTAGATAGCTTTAGAGGTGCTTTTATGCTTAGTCTAACATATTTTAATGGGTTTTATTTATTTTATACCAATTCGAGGTCATTTTGTAATTTTAGAAAGTTTAGGGACTAATTTGTAAAATGTGAAAAAAAATTCTTTTTTGCCAAGGTGTTTGGCCGAATCTTTGTGAATATGTTTGATGTGTTTTTCATGTTTATTTTCATCTGTTTAATATTGTTTTGTGGTGTTTTTCCATGTAGGGACCTAAATGCAAAATTAGGAAAGTTTAGGGACTATATAGCAAAATTTAGTATTTAGGGGTAAAATGATCATTTTTGTCATTTTAAATAATTCTATTATTCCTATGGTGTTCATAGGGGTATAAAAATTTTTGAAACCTTTCATATTCTCTCAGTTCTCCATAGGGTATGAATTGTAATTTTAAAAAGTTTAAAGGCTTATTTGTAAAATTGCAAATTTTTTTCTGAGGCCATAGATGTTTGGCTGAATTGAAATTATGAGTATTGATAAAACTTTCATAATTTTTTGTGATGAATTTTGTGTTTGATTATGATTTTATCTTGTCTATGGACTAAATTGTAAATTAACAAAATATTAGGGATCATTTAGAAAAGTTTGCATCTTAGGTCTAATACGATACTTGTGACATTTTAAAAATGTTTCTAACATTCCTAAGGTCTTTCGTAGGAGTGTAGAATTTATTAAAATCTTTCTTATTCTCTTAGTTTTTCATAGTGTATGAAATACAATTTTGAAAAGATTAGGGTCTCATTAGCAATTTTTGCGTTTTAGGTTAATCTTAATATTTAAGCTACCCATTAAGGGTATAATGGTCATTTAATATCATTTTCCAACCTTTTAGGTTACAATGATACGTATGCATTGAAGGTACAACCTAGGGGTATTTTAGTAATTTTGTTATAACTGAGTCTTGCGTGACCACTGAGATACTTATAGGTTGAAGGTGTACAGTAGGAGTAGGTTCATTTGTTCGTGATGCCATCTAGCCTTTTAGGATAACCGGGATACTTTTATGTTGAAGGTATATTTTAGAAGCATTTTGCTAATTTTCCCTCGAGCTGAGTCTTGGGTATTCATGGGAATGCTTTTAGGCCAAAGATGTATATTTGGGATAAGTTCACGCTTTCATTATCATTTTCGAGTCCTTAGGATAATCGAGATTCTTTTACATCAATGGTATACACTAGGAGCATCTTCATAATTTTGCATTAGAACCAAGTCCTATATGATTATTGGGATACTTTCATGTTGAAAGTACACATTTGGGTTAGTTTTATCATCTTAGTCCATTTTTTAATCTTAAGTTATTTTGTAAATAATTATAAGAAAATTAAAAATTTTGAAAATTAAGGTAATGTCTTTGATGTTAAAATAGTACATAAAATTCTTACAGAATATGCAAAAAGTTCTATGAATTATTTTAATAACAGGATATCCTTTTAAAATACAAAAATCGGGATTGTTTTAAATTTTAAAAAATAAAACCTTTTGTATTCCACCAGCTTTCCAGTGGAGTACGAAAGAGAATGATGAAAACTTCCATGTTCTCTTGGTTTTCTGGGAGGGTATGGAAGATATTTTGATTTCCAAAGATATAAAATCTCGATTTTTTTATCAAAAATAATAAATTTGTTTTATAAAATTTTATTTTTATTTTTATAAATGGGAATTATAATTAAATATCAAATATTCAAATTGAATAAAAATTAAATATATGTTAACACGTGATTAATAAGGTACCAATCACTAGGCATCAGGAAAAGGTCGATCCTTACTTGTGATTGTAACCGACTCCCAGACCCTTTCATGTGATCTTTGGTATAAGTGCAGACCTCGAAGTTTATTCTTATGGGTTTTGTAATCCTTAAAATATAAACTCTGACAGGTGACTAATCTCACCTGGCCAAAATAAGATTGGTGGTCGTTTCATAATGACTATTTAGAGAAGTTAGGTGAGTAATTCATCTCGACAACTCAATCCCCGACATGAAAAATAGAGAATAATTGTAATGATATGGCCTAAAAAATAAACAAAAATAAGGATATATAGATATATATAGAAACAAGGGGTACATTCGCGTTAAGTCGAGCTGGTTAGGATTCGTACCTGGGCCATATTGCGACACTATTTCAATGTTATTATAAAATAATTGTTCTAACCTTTCATTGTATTTATTCAATGGTTCTAGCAAATTTTGCAACCAATAGAGTTTCAAAGTATCAAAGTATGGAAAATCGATTTGTTAAAGAAACCTGATATTAATACGTCATCTTCCAAGCACCCTTTTTGACCCAAACCCATCACAAAAGCGACTTTAAAAATTTAAAGTCCTTTGTGGCTTCCTTAAGGTTGAGCCTCTATAAAAGTTTGAGTTATACTTTTGTTTGCTGATGGGTCAGCTATCTGGTTTTTTTTCTCTTCATGAGCCCTCTTCGAATGTATGTTTTCAATGGCATGTTCAAAATTATGACATTTGGATTCCGATCATAGTGGGTTTTGGTGTGTAGCACAGGTGACTATTAATTTGAGATTACTGTAACCGAAGGGTTTTGGTTTCAAAAGGTTTTAAGGAGTTGGTTCTATCAAGTTAAAGGGTATTTGTTCATAGGTAAATTCTGAAAATTATTTGTTTTTTATGCTTAATTAGGAGTTGTTTCAAGAAGTAAAAGGATCGGTTCCTTTCCTAATGTGGGAGTCATTTCTTCAAAGCATAGTGTTAGTTCCCTTTTAATATAAGAGCCAGTTGTGAAATAAATGGTGTTGGTTCCCTCTTTATATAGGAGTTGGTTCCTTATAAAGCATGGAGTTGGTTCCTATACAAGTAAAATGGACGGGTTTCAATCCTATGCTGCAAGCCACATACTTTTTTTTTTTACAAATTATTCCCAATTGTGCACAATTCCCACTAGTAATATATATAAGATTAGTCATCAATAATAATATAGATATATAATTTAATAATTTATCTATTATATAATAAATAATATAACATTATCAATAATACTGCTTTTAAATATAATTTCCCATTTTTCAATTTTTAATTAGAAATTATGTGCACAAAATAATATACCTAAATTATATTATTATATTATATTAAGGTTTAGATCAATCTAATGTAGATAATATCATCTCCCCTCATAATTTTTAATTTACTATAATATGCATAATAATTTTACATCAATTATAATAATTAATAATGTAGATAATATTAACATGAATCATAATATACATATTTTAATAATTTACATAATATATCTAGATAATTAAATCCAACATAGATATATTAATATGAAATAATAGATATTAATAAGTATTAACATCTAATAATGTGAATGGTATAGTTTCCCTCCACTTCTATAATGATCAAATCGATATATATATTTTTTTAATAAGCAAAAGGGGATTTTTTTTTGTTTTGAGTGTTTCGTAGTATGAGTCAGTTACTAAATGGTATGAGCTGGTTCCTCACGCCATATAAATGGTTAAAGGAATAAAATTTGCGCCTTTTATTCACTTTACCGCATTTACTCAGCTATAAAGCCATATGTCCATGAATACGCCCTTTGCATAATTTCTCTAGAATTATACCCCTACCTAACTATGCCTTTGCTTGCGTACTCTGTAAGTTCCCCTCCTTCTGTGAAAGCAATTGTTCCTTCCATCACAAGTTTGTTTGTACATAGTAGCATGGGTCAAATCCCCCTCTTTTCATCATAACTTCCTTTATCAAAAGATTCTTATCTTCGTGCCTCCTATTTAAGCTACTCCTGCAACTTCCCCTTTCAGACTACCTAATCATAACTCATATCATTCAGTGAGAGGAGCTAACTAGAATCGGATTTCTTATCAATAATTACCCATTTCCGTATGCTTTACTCAATTGTGTTAATTTCCATTCAAAGGTTTAATGGTCAATGGTGCTTAGTAATGTAGAAATAAGTTATACACGATAACAATTAGAAATAAGTAAAAATCAAGCGTAGGGTTTAATGGTCAATTCAAATGACATACAAAAAAGCTTAGTTATGCAAAGAAAAATCCATAAAGATGTTGCAGAGGATGGCCCCGGACTCATACAGATTACTATTATGGATGTGTGGACAAATTCAGGATATAGACCCTAAAAGCATGGCCATATGCATATTCAATATGGAAAGGCATTTTAAGTAGTTGTTTATAGCATATGGATGCAGCATTATCGGTTTTCTAAATGGTGGTCGAGGGTTAGTTTTTATTGTCTGCTGCCACTTATACAAACCTTATAAAGGCACCTTGTTGTCAGCTAGCTCCATAGATGCAAATAATTAGCTTTCCTATTGGCATTTGCAATAGTCAGCTTTGAGATTTTGGATAATTGGATGTGGTTCTTGGGGACTTTAAGGTCCAATGTAACAAAAGATGCATCCGTTACCATAATATCCGATAGGCACTAGAATATCATAACTATCATAGGTAAGATATATGACACAGCTTTCCATGCATATTGTTATTGACATATCAAGGAAAACTTCAATTTTGAAGTTAACAAAGTGATGACAAGTAGGAAAAATGTGAAGGACCAGGCGTTTCAATTATTGGACATGGTAGTTTATGCAAGACTAAAAGCGGATTACGATCTGTAGAAAAAGAGCTAGCTGAATAGCTGGTAAACAACCAACCAGAACATTGGTTGTTGTCAAAGTTCGAGCAGTGTCGTTGGGACCACATAAGAACAAATGTGGCAGAGTCCTTCAATGCATGGTTAGTTCAAGAAAGGAGGCATACGATAATTACCTTCATCAATAAGCATAGGGAAAAGCATAAAAAATTTATAAATTGAAATCTAACGTAAGGAATTGGAAGAATGTAGTAGGGCAAAATGTAGATATGAAATTATAGGATAATATAGGCAGAAGAAAATACTTCACCATTTCTCCTTACAATAATTTTAAGGCTAAGGTCAGTCAATGAGGGAATGATGTTAACATTAACTTGGCTAGCTAAGAATGCACCTGCTTTACCTGGCAAATGAGTGGACTACCTTGTGTGTATGCATGTGTCGTCATCGATGCAAAACATAGAGCTATATATGCATTCGTTAAGGATTGTTATAAACCAGTTACATAAGAGTGGATTTATGCGGTGACCACGACATTGGTTGAAACTCATAACCCGCTATATATGTGATGAAGGTCATTTATCCTTAAAGCTACCTTTGATGAAGAGGCCACTAGGAAGGCTAAAAGTGAATTGAATCAAATCTTAATTCATTAAGAAAGGTCCCATACAATGTTCAAAATGTAAGTAAGTTAGCCATAACTGTGCTTCATGTAGATCCCTAAGTCCACGTAATACCTAAGTAAGTCTTATTGCAAGATGAATAAGTTTGACACTATAGCATAATTATTTCAGATACCTCTAGATATTACATGCAAACCAAGCCATTCATGTTGGTTATGACTTTCATATGGAGGTAGGTTGCAGACCTTAGCTTGCCATCATATTGGAAGTAATATTTTAAAATATTTTGCACATTGGATAGTATCTGAATGTGGTAGATATCCATCTTGCTGTATGTCGCAAACATGGCTCTAATATAAATGTTGACCAGCCCGACTTAAAATGGTGGGTGCACCCATTATTCTTATATATATCCGTATATCATTTTTCTTTTATTTTTAGGGCTTATATCATTATTATTTTTCTTATCATTCTTTTTTTGTGTCTGAGGACTAAGTTACCATGATGGATTGGTCACTCAACTTAACTCTAAATAGTCATTAATAATTACCTATTTTGGAGTCACCACCGATCTATTTAAACCAGGTAAGATTGGTCAACTATCGAAGTTTATATTTTAGATTTACAAAACCCATAAAAACAAACTCTGAGATCTGTGAAAATACTAGGGATGGCAAGTAACCATCCAAGTAATTTCAAATCAGAATTTACAGCAGCTTTTGATTCCCAGTCTGGGTAGGGAGGTTTTTAGGCTTTCTTGGAGTGGCGAAGATCATTTGATTTTGAGTGACCAAATGAAAGAGCTCATTATAGAAAATTGGCGAGGCATTGTACAACTTTATCCTTTTTCTTTTCTTCTTCTAAAAATAGCATGAACTGTTTCTCTGGTCCCTTTGCTCTTTAAAATTCTAGATAGTGAAAATTCACATAAAAGGTCATGGGATACATGGAAAATTTTTCTAAGACCATTTAGTGATAAAAGACCGGGGTTGAGGATGTAGTCTGAATGGATTTCCTTGTTTTCTAGACTTTCCTATGGTCCTAGCTTCCATCGACTATGACTTGTTGGCATGTAATGATGAAATCACTTTCTTGACCCACATATGCTACCTGTTGCCCCTTGATCAGCATGAATATGTATTATGGGACTGACACCCCAAAGATTTAGTACTTTAAGGGAATTGTCCTTCAACCTGTATTTCCCTGGATCCTCAATAGAAGTATTGGTATGATACAAGATCATTTGTAAACTTCTTTTATCAAGGCATTGATTTTATGGAGACTTTTCCTCCATAGCTTATTTTCTCATTTTACTTGCTTGTATGGCTTGGAGTATTTAAGGCTCCCATCTCCCTTCATTGTTTTGGACTTGTTTCCACTCATCTTGTTGAGAATATTTCTTTTCTGTATCTTGTAATTCCATATTATTTCACCTCAAATGAAAAAATAACTTAAATTAGTCTACAGAAATGCATATATGTTTTATTATTATCTTTATATGATTATCCTTGAATTTGAAAGC
The DNA here is from genome assembly GCA_038381775.1 of Adansonia rubrostipa. NCBI lineage: Eukaryota > Viridiplantae > Streptophyta > Magnoliopsida > Malvales > Malvaceae > Adansonia > Adansonia rubrostipa. The sequence goes on along the minus strand of JBBYHM010000022.1, from coordinate 7,644,594 downwards.
TGATATATGAACTGCTAAATGAATAAATAAACTAATGTAAAAATGAATAAGCATATAAAATAATATTTAATGGTATGAATTAGAGGTTAAACAATTAGTTAAATATCAAGCATGGAAATTATTGAAGAATTCAAATCATAACTCAGTACCATTATTCCTGAACTGATATTTTTTATTTATCCATTATGCAAAACCGTATTTACAAGACTCAAAAATAACCAAAAAGGATTCCTTTTGCAAGAACTTCCTTTTCCTAACTATGATAGTACTTGTAAGAGATTTTCCTAAATCCTGATCATTATTTTTTAAACCCAATATTTATGAAACTGAGCGAGTAGTTCAAAAAGTTGCCTCCATAAATACTTCATTGCACTCTAGCATTCTAGTACTTTCCATAACGTAATGGGAATTTAATACCCTCTTTTGGCTTTAGTTTAATCTGAAATACACCAATTTTGGACAAATCTTGAACCTTTCCTTTGAACTCATTGCATTCCTCCGTAATCCTGCATGGAACTCACAATATGCATTAATATCATAACATTTAGGATCAGAGGGTCTAGGGGAGGCTTGTATACAGGAACAATGAGCTGATCCTAAAGCAAAATAAAGAACAATTCTTTGTAAATAAATGGGAATGAATCGATTCCACTTCCCTCTAGTCCTTTCTCACTGTGAACTTTGGAGGATGATAAAATAACACCAAAAAATCAAAAGGATCGGAAGGTAAGCTGATCTGGGTAAATTAGAAATTAGGTGTTTTTCTTCATTCGTGTTTAACATGACACCTGATCTAACCTTCAAGTCTATAAATGTTAATTTGAAAATTTTTTCTTTTACCTCTCATATCTCATGATCTATTCTTTGACTATTCTTTCTAATTTCTTGACTTTATTTATAGTCTATAGAGCTGATCATTCATCATCTAAATTTCATTTCTGTATACTCTTTCAATAGATTCCAACATGCTGATTCTTAATTCCATTTGATTATCCAAAATTCGATCCTTAAAACACAATAAATGGAACAATTTTAGTACATTGTAGAAATTATGAATGCATAAGTATATAAACAAATAAAAATGTGAAAGTTACAAACGTAAAAAGAAAATGCATGAATGAGTTTAGAAGTTTTCACAGAATATGGATATCACAACAAATTAACTCAAGAAATAAATGAAAGCAAAATTTATCATAATAATACAACATATACTTATTAATTTCAAATTAGAATAGCAAAGGGTTAGAAGCATTCTCCCATGTATACCTAATTCAAAACCCTCTAAAACCGAGTATGGCTCTAATTAGGTGATCCCTTACAGTTCATTACATGAAGTTTGGGTTAGACATCTAAATAGATTCTCAAATTAATCCATGAGTCTGGAAAGAACTAACGAGGTACCCTAATCCTTACCCATCATGGGTTTATGTCAGAAAAGGGTTCAATTCAAGTGGGTGTATCTTCCATGCCCCTAATGAGGCTAACACCTTGGGCATGCCTAAGAATTTACATCTAGTAGGCTTTTCACTAGCCCAGATAGAGGCTATCACCTTAAAAGGTAGAGCTACTTTGCTCCTTCCTAATATATTGGGTACCTATGTCCCCTCCATATACTTGGAAGAGAATCTAATGCATATGAACGTGTATAGTTGTGTAGGGGAACAACTTATCTTTTATAACTTAACACTTACAAAAATATCAAAACCCTATCCTAAATTACTCCAAAAATAATGCTGTAAAGAAAACCATAAAGGGTTAGTGAAAAGTATGAATACTATATACTGAAGTTTCCCATATAAATCAAAAATATTTTTTTTTAAAAAAATTGAGAATTATAGTTAAATACTAGTCATACCAAATTGATTAAAACTTTTTTAACACATAATTAATTTTAGGCCTAACTCTCTAACCTGTCTTTAGTGGAGTCACCAAGCTATAGCAACATGGCTCGGATATGAATCTTGACTCACCCAACCTAAAATGGCTGGTGTACTCATTATTCTTATATATATATATATATCTGTATATCATTATTCTTTTATTGTTAGGGCCCATGTCATTATTATTTTTCTTATCATTCTTTTTTCCTGTCTGGGGACTGAGTTATTGAGATGGATCACTCACTTGACTTAACTCTAATAGTTGTTACGAAATGACCATTTCTAGAGTCGCCATTTATCTATTTAAACTAGGTGAGAATGGTCACCTGTTGGAGTTTATATTTTAGAGTTACCAAACCCATAAAAATAAACTCCAAGATCTGCAAAAATACTAGGGATCGCATGAAAGGGTTTGGGAGTCATTATAATTATAAGTAAGGATCGATTTTCTTGTGATGCCTAGCAATTGGTACCTTATTAATCCCTATGTTAACTTAAATTTTGATTTTTATTCAATTTCAATATTTGATATTTAATTATAATTCCCATAGTTAAAAATAAAATTTTATGAAACAAATTAATTATACCATATAATAAAATCAAGTTTTTAATATTTCTAAAAATCAAAATATCTTTCGCACCCTTCAAGAGAACTAGAAGAATACGAAAGCTTTTATCATTCTCTTTCATACCTACTGGAAAACTAGTGGAATATGAAACAATTTAAAATGTTAGAATATCTTTTATACCCCTTTAGAGAATTAGAGGAATACAAAAAGTTTTATTTTTGTGAAAATAAAAAAATCCTGACTTTCTATTTGAAAAAGATATCTCGTTATTAAAATAATATGTAAAATCCCTCTCATATACTGGGAATAAATTTTACGTACTATTTCAATTTCAAAGACATTGTCTTAATTTACAAAAATTCCAATTTATTTATAAATATTAAAAATTATCCTAAGACTCAGTTTAGGCAAAATGTACTAAATTCAACTCTAGACCGAATGTGGTTGATATGACCAACATGTCTTCTAAAGTACACCTTTGACCTAAAAGTATTCTAGTGACCATAAAAGACTTGGTTTTAGAATAAAATAAATGAAATGTCAGTATGGACTACCTTCGACATGTAAATATCCAAGTATTCTAAAGATTCTAAAACTTTATAAACAAATGAACCTATTCCTATTGTACATCTTCGACATAAAAGTATCGATAGTTACATAGGACTTGGTTCTAGCATAAATTAATAAAATGTCCCTAAGGTCGACCTTCGATGTAGAGGTATCTTGATAAGCCTAAAGGACTCGATAACTCTATAAAAAGATGAACTTATCTGTATTATGCACCTTCGACATATGAATATCTCGATCACCATAAAGGATTTGATTTTAGGGTAAATTACTAAAATACCCCTTAGGTGTATCTTCGACGCAAATGTATCCTAGTAACTTGAAGGGCTGGATGACATCATGAACAAACGAAGCTACTCCTACTATACACCTTCAACCTATAAGTATTTTGTGAACCTAAAGGGTTTGGAAATGACATGAATGACAACTTAAATATAAAGGTAGACCTAAAATGCAAAAATTGCTAATAGGTTCATGAATTTTTCAAAATTGCATTTCGTGCCTTAATGGAAAAGCGAAAGAATACAAAAAGTTGTAATAATTTCTACACCCTATGAAAGACCATGGGAATGCTATAAATATTTTTAAAATGTAAAAAATAGCATATTAAGTCTAAGATGCAAAATTTTTCTAAATGGTCCTTGAAATTTTTAAACTTTACAATGTAGTACCTATACAAATTAAAATCATAATTAAGCATAAAATTTGTCATAAAAAGTCATGGAAATCATGCCAAAGATCATATAATACATTCAGCTAAGTACCTATGGCCTTAGAACAAAAATTTTGCAATTTTGCAAATAAATCCCTAAATTTTTTAAAATTACAAAATAGTTACAAAATGATGGAAAATGCATAAAACATATTCATACATATCAAAATAAAGATGAAAACAATTTTGCCATAAACACAAGCAATTGGCCAAGCATGGATGGCCTTGAAACAAAATTTTTCATTTTTGCAATTTAGTCTTGACACAATAGAAAATCATAAATAAACACCAAACACATTATGAAAAATAGCAAAAACCCCACCAAAAATCATGAAAATGATTCGGCTAAATACCTATGGCTAAAAAACAATTTTTTTTGCACATTTTGTAAATTTGTCCTCAAACTTTCTAAAATTACAAAATGGCCCTAAAACAGTATAAAATGTAGAAAACACATTCAAATATGTTAAACTAAATACAAAGACACTTCTAAAGATGCCTAGAAGTAGTCGGCTAAGCTTGGATGGCCATAAAAAATTTTTACAAATTTTACAATTTAGTCCCTAAGATTTCCATATTTACAAAATTGGCAAAATAATATCAAAACATCACAAAATCAGATTCATCCAAGCTTAGAATTATCCAAGGTCATAAAAATTTTGGGAAAATTATTTTTAGGCCCCTAAAAGTTTCAGACTTTGCAAAATAATGCTAAATTTCATGAAATTAAAGCATGAAAAATTATTCAAGGCCCACAAATATTTTCAATCAGCATATATTTTAACCAAACAACAATATTTTTCATCACATATTTTCATAAATATCAGCATATACACATGATATAATTTTTAACAAACTAAAATATGCATAAAATCAACATAAATAAACATAAAAGTTATCAAGAAAATTACCACAAAATATACATACATGAAAATAACAATATTTCTACTAAAAAGAAGAAAATCGAATGAAAGTAACAAAACTAAAAATTATTGTGCAAGATTTTACCTTAAAAAGCTTGAAAATCTAATGATTTTTTTTTTACTTTTTTGTATTTTTCCTTCCTCCACTTGAAGTCTTCAATTTGAGAAAACCATCCCCTATTTATAGGGGATGGAAATCAACCAAGTGCCGAAGAAACAGTCATTGGCCGAATTGGTGCTATAATTCTACAAGACTTTTCTTTTTTTTTTTTGTTTTTATATAATATTTATTTTCTTTTTCTAGCTTCCTTTACTTTGATTTGATTTAAATTTATTACTTTTGTCATTTTATTAATTGCATCATACATGACATTATCAATTCTAGAGATATTTTAGATGATAATTTATAATATGTAAAATTATATCATAAAAATTAATTAGAAGGATTAAATTGTAAAAACTAAAATTATGTATTAGAAATAAGATTTCATATATCAATTTAATTTAATATAGTGATAAAAATAATTTTTATATACAATAAAAAATTAAAAGTAGCAAACTTATAAAATTTTACGATAAAAACCTTTATCGAAAAAAATTATTATATGTAAAAAAAATGTGAAACTCATAAAATAATTGAATTTTTACAAACAGAATTAATATGAATGTTAAAATTATAAACTCGAAAAGGTATTACCTAAAAATTTACGGAGTAGAAAATTCTATACCTCGAAAATAGAAAAATCCTAAAAAAAAAAAACTAAAACTCATAAAATAAATTTAATTTTGAAAAATTGATTTAATGTGAATTAAACAATATTATTTGAAGAATTTTAAAAATTATAAACTGAGAAAAATCTTTCCAAAAAAACTTACAGAGTAAAAAACTCTGTATCTTGAAAACGAGAAAAATTCTAAAAAAAATGAAAAACTCATAAAATAAAATAAATTTTGAAAAATTGATTTAATGATTGTTAAATGGAAATATTTGAAAAATTTTGAAGTTCAATACTCAAGAAAATTCACCAAAAAATTTTACAAATAAAGAAAAATTCGTATTTTAGAACAAGGAAAATTTCAAAAAAATACATTGAAACTTATATAAAATGAATTAAATATTCAAAATATTAATTTACAAAATGGTAAAAATGAAAATTCGAGATCTGAAATAAATCTTTAATGAAAAATTCGCAAGCAAAATACCCGTGATAAAGTAAGAATTAAAAAATAAGTGGCAAAATTGCTAATTGGATTCCTCGTGGTAAAAAATGCTAGCATGAATTTTTCTTGGATATTTATGAATTATTGGAGTGCATATTAGGATAAATACCATATTAATATTGGTAAAGTAAAATATCATGGCCAGCTTCCTAAATTTAATGAAAAATTTCGAAAAAAATTCTTAAAAATGAAAAATTTAACCATGATAACATTCGTAGAAATAAATTTCAAAATTTCAAAAGTATAAAATTAAAAGCTAATTATTTTACGTCCATTTTATCCAAGATTTGTTATGTATGACACATGAAATGGTGCTAATTTTGTCACATGCACTTGCGGTCATTTAAGCACAATTAAATAAGTCTTGAAAATGTGTATTCCCCTTGAAGGAAATTACCTCCGTGGGTATAAGTACCTAATTTTGTATGCCAAATTTTTTAGACTGACAAGGAAGGGGGCTTAGACAAAATTAGGTATCTACACTGTAAAAAAAGTCATGTACATATAGGCGTAGCTATATGATAATTTGTTTAGGGACGTTATATTCTATGCCCTTGCAATCCAATGTACATCCATATCTAGTTGCAGCTTTTGTACACTTGTATATGTTTGTTGTATCTAGAACTATGCACATAGGCTATGGTTAGTAATGAACAGTCCACGTCTATTGTTGTATGAAATCCTATCAGATAACTAAATAGTGGTAAAAATAGCAAACTATTGAATAAAATGTTTATAGATTGTGCACGTATGATTTTTGTAGTAATATATAATATCATACTATTATTTTATAATATCGTTAACCCAACAAGTTACAGGAATTCCACACCATTTGATGTAAATTATGGATTGTTGAATTTTGTGGGGTATAAAAAATGATTTCACAAATAAAATTATGAAATTATTTTGCAACTGCAACTTCTGATCTAACATGATTTCTTCAATTTGTAATTCCAGTAATCGACAGCCATGAGTTTCATTAATGATTAAATGTCAACTGAATGAGAAAGAAAATAATTCGATTTATACTAACATGTTTATAAATGTTTTGCATGTACATATCGAATTAAATGTTTTGCCATAGCTTTTATCCAAGAATTGAGGTCCTTTAGATTTTCATGTATAAAACAGAAAAAAATTTCACATCTTTACTAACATCAAGTAGTCTCTTCAATTTAAACAACCCCATTTTGACATTGTTTCCTCGCTTGCTAAGGATTATACGTTGCAGGAAAGAAAATGGCGATTGTGGAAAAGTAGCTAGTGTTGTGAAAATATAAATTCAATAAATCTACCACTAGTGCATCAAATAAATCATCTATGCTACCAGTAATTGCACTTTCAGCTACAACTTTCAAAAGAAAGGGAAGATAACAATCCCTTTTTTGTGAGATGAAATGAGGAAAAGGTGAGACAAAAGACGTAAAATACTTAAAATGTTGTAATAAATCTTACAAGGGATCCATGTCACATATCCCTTTGCCTGTCCTCTAAATGAAATAGTCATCTTCCTTCCTGTTCTAAAGCTGTAGTGGAAACTATAATGGCATGCAACTTAGATGATAATAGTCCACGGTAACAGGTTATGAGAATGTCAACTTACGGACAACATTTACAACTATTGTTAGACGATAATACCTATATTTTCCCCCATTTGAAATTGATGCTAAAAGGGAAAACCAGTAAGCATTGGCAAATTCGCTCAAACATGAGGAAGGCACTTAGTAATATAGGACAAAAGTAAAATTTTACATAGAAAATCCAAAGGACCCTAAGTTGTACTTATAAGCTCCCAAATTACGTTGAATTCTACAGCTATTAACACCAAAATAGGTGACAAATTTGTGCATAATTATAGTAGTAACCCATGTTTAAAGAAAAAATAAACATTTTATTCATTACTGATGGAAGTAACATAAACGTCAGCAAATAAAAGAAATGAGCCTTCTATTAACTACATATAGCGGAACTAATCGTTAACCCTTATAAAAAACCATGTGGGTGTGTATAGAATGGTGATACAAGAAAACATCTATCATATATATAAAAGGGAGGCTGCTGTCAGTAAATGTTTTTTCGTTATCTAAATATGACCACTACCCTTTAATGAAGTATTAAAAAAGAATACTTTAGATAATATATTCCATCAGTCATTCAATGGTTGTCCATATATAGTATTTTGCTCCTATTATAATCAATACTCATAATATATTCTCTGACTATGTAGAGCCACAAAACAATTATTATTAGTCATAATCATGTACTTTCATAACTTCATGAGGTGATGAAGGTAAAGAAAGCATACTTTTGTACATTGAGAAGAGAATGGTGGATATAAGCCAATTGAAAATTTAGAAGAAAAATTTTTAACTTCTTATACAAATAACCTGATGTGTATGACCACAAGTAAATGTACAGATGAACATAACTCATATACAATTCACTATAATTAAATATACAAATGGTCATAATTGAATGTAAAAATGACTTTAATTGAATGCATAATTAAGCATATCACCTATTATTTTATCAGATAGCTATATATCTCTTTAACATGAATGTACAGATGACTATAAATGAATGTAAAGATGAGCATAAGTTAATGTCCAAATAGCCATAAATGAATATATAGATGAACGCAACTTAATGAACATATAAGCAAAACTGAATGTAGACTAAACCATATGAGTGTAAATCATATGAAACTGTGAAAGAAAGGTTATGCATATTAGTTGTTTGGATGATATAAGCATCATGTAATTGAATGTACAGATGTCTAAGTAAATGTAAAGATTACCAAAAGAATAATAAACCAAAGTACAATAAACCATATGATCGTAACTCATATGAAAATGACTACTGGCAATTGTGCACATTACTTGGATCAATAATTCCACAAATCATGTAAGATGTACATATGTTCATAAGTTAAAGTACACATTTAAGCATAGTTGTATTTCTTTCAAATAATGTAAGTAAGTGTTAGAGAAGCCTATTTCCTTTAGTAGCAATCATTTTAGATAAGTAGTATATGCAACATCAGTCTATGCATAGAAATAGAACCGTTAATAGATCCTTAAAATTCATATGTTCTACTATAGTTATTCGAGGCTGTGTTGAAGCATGAAATTTCAGCTTGTCCTACAGCAAAATAGTCATCTTCCCTCGTATTTTGAAGTTGTTATGAAAACTATAATAGCACGCAACATAAATGATGAGAAATCTACAGTCACAAGTTAAGAGAATGACAAAATACAAACAAAACAACAATCACTGTCGGACCTTACTACCCATTATTTTCCTTGATAGATATTGATGCTGAAAGGGAGAAAAAGTAATCAATAATAAAAACACTCACCCATGATGGAAACACTAATTAATATAGGAGAAAGACCTGATTTATGACATGTACATGTTCTTAACGCCCTCAACCAGCTTGAATTATATGTAATCAGCCTTTGTGAGAAAAAAGGGAAACCGTTATGCAATGAAGCAATGTAAAAGCATTGAAGCAGCTAAGCATCTAACATTTAGTTTAGGATCTATTCCACTATGTACATATGATGTATTATGGTAATGTACATTAAAACTCAACTATATATAACCTTATGTAAATGTAAAGGTGATAGTAAATAAATGTATGGATCACCATAACTAAATGTATAGATGAGTAAAACTGAATGTACAACTGGTTATAACTAAATACATAGATGACTAGAAATGAATGTATAGGAATCTAAAACTGAATCTATGCTAAACCGTATGGCCATGAATTGTATGAAAATGTCAAAGAGTAATTGTGCACATTAATTGGACATCAGATATGACAATCACATAAAATGTACATATACTAATAAGTTAATGTACATTTGACCATAAGACACATTAGGCGGTATAAGCATAATGGAATATGCTTACGCGTTGGATGCTTGTAGGAAACATTAAAAGTCAAATGTTGATACCCGTAATTAAATATACATATGACAATAGATGAATGTATGGATGAGTATAACTGAATGTATGGATGAGTATAACTAAATGTACGAATGACTATAACTAAATGTATAGATCACTCGAAATAAACATATAAAACCCTAAAACTGAATGTACGCTAAACCCTATGGCCATTAACCATATTCAAATGTTAGATATAATTGTGCTCATGAGTTGGACCTCAGATATGACAATCACAAAAGCTATACATATGCTAATAAGTTAATATGCATTTGACCATAACACACATTTGGTGGTATAAGCATAACGGAATGCGCTTAGGCATTAGATGTATGTAGGAAACATCGAAAGTCAACTATGTGTACCCTTTAGTAAATGTACAGGTAACAATAAATGAATGTATGGATCACCATAACTAAATGTATTGATGAGTATAACTAAATGTACAACTAACTATAACTAAATGTATAAATAACTGGAAATGAATGTATAGGAAGCTAAAATTGAATCTACGCTAAATTGCATGACCATGAATTATATAAAAATGTCAAAGAGCTATTGTGCACATTAGTTGGACATAAGATATGACAATCACGTAAGACGTACATATGTTAATAAGTTAATGTACATTAGACCATAACATATATCAAATAATATGAGTATAATGGAATACGTTTACAGGTTGATACAAACATTAAAAGTCAAATATTGGTATCCATAACTAAATGTACATAAGATGACAAATGAATGTACAAATCATCACAACTAATTGTACAGATAAGTATAACTAAATATGTGAATGTCTATGACCAAATGTATCGATGACTAAAAATGAACGTATAGAACCCTAAAATTAAATCGACGTTAAAACCTATAGCCATTTACTGTATTTAAATGTCAGATACAACTATGCTCATGAGTTGGACCTTAGATATGTCAATCACGTAAGATGTACATATGCTAATAAGTTAATATACATTAGATCATAACATATATTTGGTGGTATGAGCATAATAGAATACACGTTAGATACATGTAAAAAACATTAAAAGTCAAATATTTATACCCATAACTAAATGTACAGGTGCCAATAAATGAATGTATGGATCACCATAATAAAATGTACGGATAAGTGTAACTAAATGTACAACTAACTATAACTAAATATATAGATGACCTAATATAAATGTACAAGAGCCTAAAGTCGAATCTATGCTAAACCGTATGGCCATGAACCATATCAAAATGTCAGAGAGCAATTATGCACATTAGTTGAACATTAGATGTGACAATCACATAAGATGTATATATGCTAATAGGTTAATGTACATCTAACCATAACACACATTAGACGGTATGAGCATAATGAAATGCACTTATGTGTTAGATGCATGTAGGAAACATTAAAAGTCAAATATTGATACCCATAACCAAATGTATATATGACGACAAATGAATGTACAGATCACCACAAGTAATTGTATGGATAAATATAACTACATACGTGAATGACTATAACTAAATGTACTGATGACCAGAAATGAACATACAGAACCTTAAAACCAAATCAACGCTAAACCCTATGGCCATTAATCGTATTCAAATGTCAAATACAACTGTGCTCATGAGTTAGACCTTAAATATTTCAATCACGTAAGATGTCAATATGCTAATAAGTTAATATACATATGACCATAACACATATTTGGTGGTGTGAGCATAATAGAAAGCATTTACGTATTAGATGCGTGTAAAAATATTAAAAGTCAACTATGTGCACCCTTAAGCAAATGTACAGGTGACAATAAATGAATATACGATGAAATGTACAAATAAGTGTAACTAAATTTACAACTGACTGTAACTAAATGCATAGATGACCATAAATGAATGTATAAGAACCTAAAGCCGAATCTACGCCAAACCATATGGCTACGAACCATATTAAATGTCAGAGAGCAATTATGCTCATTAGTTGGGCATAAGATATGACACTCACTTAAGATGTACATATGTTAATAAGTTAATGTACATATGACCATTACATACATTAGACAGTATGAGCATAACGGAATGCGTTTATGCGTTAGACGCATGAAGGAAACATTAAGAGTCAAATGTTGGTATCCATAACTAAATATAAATATGATGATAAATGAATAAATGGATCACCATAATTAATTATACGGATGAATGTAACTAAATTCGCGAATGACTATAACTAAATGTATAGATGACTAAAAATGAACATACGGAGCCTTAAAACCAAGCTACGCTTAGCTCTATGGCCATTAACCATATTCAAATGTCAGATAAAATTGTGTTCCTAAGTTGGAGCTTAGATATGACAATCATGTAAGACGTACATATACTAATAAGTTAATAAACATTGGACCATAACACACAGTTGGCGGTATAAGCGTAATGGAATGCACTTATGCGTTAGATGTGTGTAAGAAACAACAAAAGTCAACTATGTGTACACTTAAGTAAATGTATTGGTGACAATAAATGAATTGACAGGCCACAATAATGAAAAGTACGAATGAGTATAACTAAATGTAAAACTGACTACAACTAAATGTATTGATGACCAAAAATAAATGTACAAGAACCTAAAGCCGAATCTACACTAAATTGTATAGCCATGTACCATATCAAAATGTCAAAGAGTAATTGTGCACATTAGTTGGATGTTAGATGTGACAATCATGTAAGGTGTCTATATGCTAATAAGTTGATGTACATTTGACCATAACACATTAGGTGGAATTAGCATAATGAAATGCGTTTACATGTTAGATGTATGCAAGAAACATTAAAGAGTCAAATGCTGGTACCCATAACTAAATGTTCATATATTGATAAATGAACGTAAAGACTACCATTAACTGAATGTACGGACTATAGACACCTAATTTCGTCCGAGTCTTTTTTTTATAGTTTTAATTATTTGAAATCAAGAACATGATTCTCGCCTGATAGAAGTCGACCTCTATTAGGGAATTTTCACATTTTTATAACATTTTCCATCAGACATACATGATCAGATTGACATGTGACAAAAAAATGCCATGTGAAGACTGATCTCGGATGAAATGATGAATATTCAAAAAGAAAATTTTATTTTTAGATATTTTCTTGCCAAATTTGGAAAATCATTCTTACAGATGATATCACGATCAAATTTTCCATTTTCATGAGTTTTTTGAGATTTTTTTATAACACTCAAAAAATTAACTATCGTATATTTTTTATCGATACTTGTGCAGTATTTATGCTAATATGCATTCAAAAAATAAAAAATATTCAAGAAAAAATAAGTCTAGGTGTTTTTACCATAAGATGTTAAATTTTCAATTTTGTTAATTAATTTTGAATTTTTACAATATCACGAGTATTATGCTCATGAAATTGTTTTGGTTAAATCTATTTCGGATTTCAAAATTTCATTTTTTATTTATTTTATTTTTAATAATTAATATTTTAGACAATATATTGTATTTAATCCATTTTATATAATTTTCAATGTATTCTTTAAAATTTTCTTAGTTTTAAAATACGAGCTTTCCTTAACTTGTAAAATTTTTGGTAGAATTTTCTCAAGTTTTGAACTTCAAAATTCTTTAAATATTTTCATTTATCCACCATCAAATTAGTTTTTTAAAATTTATTTTATTTTATGAGTTTTGCATTTTTTTATATTTTTTTCGTTTTCAAGATATAGAGTTTTCCATTCCATAAATTTTTTCGGGAGAAATTTTTTAAGTTTAAGATTATTAAAATTTTCATTAAATGTTTTTATTAAATTTCTATTAAATCAGTTTTTAAAAATTCAATTTATTTTATGAATTTTGCATTTTCTTTGAATTTTCAAGATACAGAGTTTTCTGCTTCATAAATTTTTTTGAGTTTAAGATTTTTAAAATTCATTAAATATTTGCATTAAATTTGTATTAATCCAGTTTTTAAAAATGCAATTTATTTTATGAGTTTTGTATTTTTTTCCAAAATAACAAATTTCTTCCAGAAAGGTTTTCTCATAAAATTTTACGATTTTTAAATTTTAATTTTTTTTTGCACATAAGACTTCTCAAAAGTTTTTCTTGTATAATTCATACTTGAAATCTTTATAAAAAACTTATTAATTTTAATTTGGGCAAAATCTCTTTAATGGGCCTAAAAATTTCAGCTTTTGCTAATAAGCCCTATAAGCCCAATATTTTTTCAACAAGCCCAATGACTTTACGAGGCCCATTTTCTTGATTTTCCACCAATTCCATTCCATTTTCTAAAAGCCTACCAAGCCCATTTTAATCTTTAATTTTCCAATAAAGTCCATTAACATTTTTTTATTTTTTTATTTTTATATAAATTATTTTGATTCAAAAAATTTTTATTTTTTGTAGAATTTTGATTGGAATTTCCATATGATTAAATTCATAATTGGATTTATTATGTGGAATTTTGTTGAGTACATGAATTTTAATTTGTTGTCATTTTTTCATGGAATTTCCAATTAGGCTTTTTTGGCACTTTGATTGCATGTTTTCTTTACTTCTAAGATTATGTTTACTTATAAATTTATAATGTAATTTTATTTTTACATAATTAATTTTATAATTTACTAATTTAGTTACATAAAATTTAATTTAGTTGGAATAAAATTCATTTCTAATGAATCTAGTTTCTTCCGAACAACTTCCATCAAGTTGGCCAAAAATGACACATGGTCATCATGTCACCTAAACTAGGATAATCGTGACAATAGGGATGGTGGCTTGTAAGAAAAGATGAAAAAGGCATGGGCTTATGACACAACAATCATCATTTTCCAACCTAACAAGTTAACATAGTATCAAACAAAATTAAAAAAAAAAAAACAAAGTGCATGATGAAAAAAGGCATAGAACCTTTGGCCAAGGAGGATTTTCATCCTCCTTGGCCAAATCGTCCCCCTATAAATAAGGGAGGATATGTTTCTTAGGTTCTTTTTAGTTTTTAGGAGCCAAAAAAATAAAAAAAAAGAATATAACTTATTTCAAAAGCTTTCAAGGTAGCTTCTTCTTGAAAATTCATGTTGTTTATTTCATCTTGTATTTTTATTCATTTTATTTTCATCTTCTTTAATTCTTAATGGTAGTTCCATGATCCTTACTTATTAAGTGATTAAGCTCAAGCTATGGCTTATTTTATGCTTTAAAAGCTAAGCTCGGAACCATGACCATTCTTTTTTATTGTTGTCTAAATTTCATTAAAACTATATTTTCAAACTTTAAATGCTTTAAATCTTATTCATATGAGTTAAAATAAATTTTAATGTTGATTGACTTCATGAATCATACATGGTTGTATTTAGCATTTTTTATTTTTATTTTTATATCTAGTTTATGATTTCTCTTAAATATCCATATCCTGAGAATTTTTATTATGTGTTGAGCTTGGAAGTATTCTAGGATGATCTCAACATGCATTTAGGTCTAATTTCATGAAAAGTGAATTTTTAGGGGTTATTTTGTTAAATAGTTAAAATTTTGAAGGTTAAATATTTTTTCTTTAATTTTTTAGGCCACGTAGGAGCTGTTTTGGTTCATGGCAGCATTGGCAAGGGCTGTTTCACAACTTTTTTATTTTTTTTAAAACCCACTTATGGGTGTTTCCTAGCTTGGCTGAAACTTTTAGGGGTCAAAAATGCAAATCTTCATTTTTAGGCTATTTATGGGTATTTCGTATTTGGTCAAATCCTTAAGGACCATTTTATAATATTTTTAAATTTTTTAAATTTATTTAGAGTATCTACATGATTAAGTCAATTAGTTAATGACTAGAAAATAAAGATTTTTAATTTTTAGGCATTTGGGGGCATTTAACAATTTTAAAAAATTTAGGGATTTCGCTACAAATATCATGAAATTTTTTGAGGTGAGGGGTGCTTGGCCAAATGGTCCTAGAGTCCTTAGGTGAATTTCTCATGTATTTTCGATATGTTTTGATGTGCGTTATGCATTTTAAATCATTTAGGGACCAATTTGTAATTTTAGGAAAGTTTAGGGACCAGTAGGGAAATCTAGCATTTTTAGGTTCAATTGGTCATCCCTAGCATGAAATCATCCACTTAGATTATTCTAAATATTTTTAGCATTCATTAGTCCTCCGATGGGGTGCTAAAAATATTAAAACCTTTTGTATCATTTTGGTTCTCCTTTAGGATACGAAATGCAATTTTTAAAAATTTAGGGACTTAACGCGTTTTTGCATTTTAGGTTACTTTAAAAATCTAAATTACCTATTTAGGGTACTTTGGGCCAAAAAAATATTTTTAGCATTTTAGTCAACTTAGGACAAATATTTAATCTTGAAAAATTTAGGGACTTATTAGCAATTTTTGTACTTTAGGTCATTTTTGCCATCTAAATTACCCATTTAGAGTAAAAATCATCGTCAATTATCTTTTCATGTCTTTTAAGGTTGCCAGGGTACTTTCACGTCGAAGGTACACTCTAGAGGCATTTTGGTAATTTTTTTAAAATTGATTTTAAGGTACACGTAGGGATGCTTTTATGCCAAAGATGCGCATTTAGGATAGGTTCACCTGTTTATGATCATTTTTTAGTCTTTTTAGGTTAACGAGATACTTTCATGCCGAGAGTGTACACTAACGGCATTTTGGTAATTTCTTTTGAGTCGAGTCCTAGGTAGTCATCGAGATGCTTCTATGGCAAAGATGCGCATTTAGGATAGGTTCACCTTTCTATGGTCATTTTTGAGTTTTTTAGGATTATCGAGATACTTTTATGTTAAAGGTATACCTCAAGGGCATTTTGGTAATTTCTCTCGAGTCGAGTCCTAAGCAGTCATTGGGATGCTTTTATGCCAAAGATGTACATTTAGGATAGGTTCACCTTTTATAATCTTTTTCACGTCCTTTAGGTTTGCCTGGATACTTTCACCTCGAAAGTACACCTATGGGCATTTTAGTAGTTTTCCTCGAGCCAAGTCTTAGACAGTCATCAGGACTCTTTTATGCCAAAGATGTAAATTTAGGGTAGGTTCACCTTTTAATAATCTTTTTCATGCCCTTTAGGATTGCCGAGATGCTTTCACATCGAAGGTAAACCCTAAGAGCATTTTGGTAATTTCGTTAGAACCAAGTCCTATGTGATTATTAGGATACTTTCATATCAAAAGTACACATTAGGAATAGGTTCGTCATTTTAGATTGTTATTGAATCTGAGGATATTCTATAAATATTTTCAATAAATATAAAATTTTCTTTTTGGAAAATTAAGGCAATGTCTCCAAGTTAGAATAATACATAAAATTTTTCCTAAAATATGAGAGAGGTTTTACAAATTATTTTAATAACGAGATATCTTTTTCAAAATGAAAATTAGGATTTTTATAAATTTTGAAAAAAAATAATAATAAAACCTTTCCAATTCCACTGGCTCTTCATCAGAGTGCAAAAGATATTTTGAATTTTAAAACCTTTTATGTTCCTTAAGTTTTTCGTTAGGATACAAAGGAGAATGATAAAAAGCTTTCATGTTTTACTGGTCCTCCGATAGAGTACGTAAGAGATTTTGACTTCCAAAATTTAAAAACTCGATCTTCCTAAAACGAAATAATAAATTTGTTTTAAATTATTATTTTGGGAATTTATAATTAAATGCCATACATTGAAACCAAAGAAAAATTAAAATTCAAGTTGACATGTAATCAATAAGGTACCGATTTTCGGGCATCATGAGAGGGTCAAATCTTGTGATTGTAACTGGCTCCCGGACCCTTTCTATGATCTCTACAATGATCGCGGACCTCAAAGTTAGTATCCTAGGGTTTCGTAACCTTCGAAATATGAACTTTGATAGGTGACCAATCTCACTTAGCCCAAATAGATTGGTGGTGACTCCAAATAAATAATTCGTAGTGACTATTTAGGGTTAAGTTAAGAGAACGATTCATCTCAACCACCTAGTCCCTAAAAATAAGGAACTGTCGATAATAATATGGCTTATAGAAACAAGAGAATATAAAATAATGATATATCAACAAATATAAAAGCGAAGGCCATTTGAGTTGGGCTTGGTCAGGATTCACATTCGGGCCACATCGTGACAGCTTGGCGACTCCACTAGGGATAGCTAAAGAGTTTGGCCTAAAATTAATTACATGTTAACAAAATTTTGATTAATTTGGTTTCAACCGGTATTTAACTATAATTCCCTATACTTTAAAAAACTTATTTTTAATCTATATGTAAATTTTAGTATATACTTTTTCACTAACCCTTTTGTTTCTTTTGCAACATTACTTTTTAGGGGAATTTAGGATATGTTTTTTATTATTTTCCTAAGTGTTGAGTCTTAAAAGGTAAGCTATTCCCCTCACACACATTGTGCATATTTTTATGCATTAGATTCTCTTCTAAGTATATGAAAGGGGCATAGGTACCTAATATTTTAGGAGAGGGTAAAGTAGCTCTGCTGTCTGAGGCGTTGGCCTTTGTCTAGGCCAGTGAAAAACCTACCGGGTGGAAATTCCTATGCCTGCCTAAGGTGTTAGCCTCGTTACGGGCATGAAGATACTCTCACTCAAATTGAATGCTTTATAATATAAACCTGTGATGGGTAGGGATTAGGGTACCTTGTCATTTCTCTTTAGACTCAGGGAACAATTCAAGAACCTATTTAAATGTCTAACCCAAACCTTATGTAATAAGCTATAGGAGACTAACCTTGTTAGAGACATACCCAGTTCTAGAAATTACCAAATTAGGTACACATAGAGGAATGCTTCTAACCTTTTACTTTTGTAATTTGATTTTCTTGATATTTAACAAGTGCATGCTGTGTTACTATTTACTTTTTATTTATTTCTTGCATTAATTTGTTATATTGTGAAGGATTTTTCTTAATTTTGGCATGATATTCATATCCCATGGTACTTGTAAATTCATTTATGCATCAATTTTTTACATTTGCAAAATTCATATTTTCATATGCTCATACATTCATAATTTTTAAAGTACTTGCAAAAGCAATTATTTTTACCTATTTTTTCTTTTAAATCTTGTAAATACGATTTTGTATAATAGATAAATCAAAGAATTTTGGTTGATAAAGCAATAATGTTGAATTATGACTTGAATTCTTTGGATTCTTACCTCTACAATAATTTACATGCTTGATATTTAAGCAATTACTTAGCACCTAGTTCATACCATTGAATATTATCTTTATACACTTATTCATTCATACATTTGTTTTTATGTATATATTCCTCAAGACTAATTTAAGCCTTTTCCATTTAAAGTGAATAATATGGAATTCCAAGAGAGGAGACATTACTGGACAAGAAGAGTAAAAACAAGTCCAAAACAATGAAAGGAAATTGGAGTTGCAAATACTCCAAGCCATTCAAGGAAGAAAAAGGAAAAAAGATTTATGGGTGAAAGGTCTTCACAAAAGCAAAGCCTTGACCAAATGAAAATTACAAGTAATGCGGTATCATTTTGTAATTCCATATCATACCAACACTTTTGTTAGGGATCTGGGAGTACAAGTTGAACGCCAAGTACCTCCAAGTACTGGATTTTTATTAGACCAACACTTTTGTCAGGGATTTAAGGAGTACCAATTAAAAGCTAATTACCTCAAAGTACTTATTTTTGTCATACCAACATTTCTATCGAGGATCCACAGAAGCATAAGTTTAAAGCTAGCATATGTAAGACAAAAAAGTCATCCTATTGTTAAATGCCAACAAGACATTGCCAATAGAAGTCAAGATCATTGTGAGTCAAGAAAATAAGGAAATACATTCGGATAGTGTCCTTACCCTTAGCTTTTCAGTGCTCAACAACCTCAACAAGTTTATCCCTATACCTCGTAGCCTTTCGTAAAACCTTTTTTGATCTAGAGGTCTACAAAGGCAAAGAGACCCAGAAGACAGTTTAAGCGATTCTCAGAAGCTAAATAAAAAAGAGGAAGGTGCATCATGCCCCATGGATTTCCTACACTGAGCTCTTTCCTTTACTTGTTCAAAATCAGATGATCTCTGTCATTCTAATAAAGCCTAGAAACATCCCTACCCAGATTGGTATAATCTAAGCATCAGGATGTAACATTTTTTATCTAAGGATTTTATTAACCAATGCATGCTGTTCAATGTGAGGATGATTTGGAGTATTCAACATGGTTGACTAGCAGATCACAGGTTATCATAAATTCTGACTCGAATTGCTTGGATGATTACTTGCCATGCCATGATATTTTGGATTCATCTTCTTTGCGAAAGAATTTAGTAAAGAGTCATATACTAGTTATCTTCATGGCATGATTGAGATGACAGGAAATAACCATGCATCTTGTAGAATTTTTGAATTTGAGAACCTAAAGTTCTATACACCTTCTGATGTTTTACTAGCTAGTTTACAATTCGGCCCTCAAGGATGCCAATCTAGCAAAAATTTGAAGTTAGTGGACACCTATCAAGGATGATTAGTCTAAGGGTTTTTGACTTTGTGGTAGTATGCCAATCAGGGGTAATTTTTATTTTTACTTTATAATTTTTTATATTTCTTCTTAGAAACTATGAATTATGAAAGGAATTTTGATTTTTAAATAATGTATATACTATCATCAACCATGAATTTGGTTAATATCATTTCCAATATCTAGGGTAATGAGAATATTTTAAATTTTTTTTTTTCAATAGATATCACCATTAGATTGAATTCTCTTCGAAAGGTATTCACTTCCACATATATGATTATCCTAAACATTCAACTATAGACCTTTCACCCCCAGAGGCCTTTCACAGTTCCTTTCTATGGATTCCTTGAAAGTAGAACAATTAGGTTAAGCTCCTAAAAAAGTCAAATATCAATAGTTTGACATGTGATAGTAATTTTGAGATCTCTGTTGTTCAGATAAACTTTTGCCATAATTTCCATGACACTCTGTCAAATCTTTGATTAAGGAAGAATGAGAGTAAACATGAGCCAAAATTTTCTTCTCCTTTTGAATAAAACCTTTTTAAACCAATTCTTGGTACATAAGATATGAGATCTAATGATCTTTTCCAAGCCAATATGATTTTTTTTCCTAAAGGCTCAAATAGTTATTGGTGGCTATGAAGCTAAAAATGCTAAGGGACATTCCTTACGTCTTTAGAAATTGAGTGCAACGTCATGTTATTGAGGTATTTAAAATGATTTCAAAAGAATATAACCCTTTTTCTTAGTGAAATGCTTACCAGTTTGGGTGGTAGTGTTTGAGATGACAAAATGGCCTTCTTTCACTATCCCTTTGCAAATATAAAATTATTCCTTTTGTAGTCCCTTTTGGGCCTGAGAAATGAGGCAAAACTGCAAAATCAAAAGGAGCAAATTTCGCTTTAAAGTTATAAGAAGACCAAGTTAGATGTCATAAGGGAAAATTTAAAGGCTGAAGAAAGTTCAAGTTTCAAGTTCAAATATTCAAAATGAAAAATAAAAAAAGTTCAAGTTTAAATATTCAAAGTGAAAAATGAAAAAAGTTTGATTTCCAAGTTCAAATATTCAATTTGAAAAATGAAGAAAGTTCGAGTTTCAAATTCAAATATTTAAAGTAAAATAAAAAAGTTCAAATTTTAAGTCCCTTCAAAATGAAAAAGCAAGCAAACAAAAGTAGATAGAGGATTGCAGATGTGTTTGGCTTTGAAAGACATGCCAGGTCGAGTTTTGCTGAAGAAAAGTGATCCTTGATATTACCTTTAAATACTTGATTTGGCCCTATTTATCATTTTTTTCTAAACCCTGAACCATGGCCTACACTATGTACCTAGCAAAGTCTATTTGGATCGAACATAATTATTTGAGCTATCAGGTCATTCCTATGAAGCTCTATAAATTCATCTTTTTGAATGATTTTGAGTCCTTAATAATATGATGGGGCAAGCTTAAGGCCTTGGAATTACTCCTAAATCAATAAAGATAGCCACAAATGGCAGAGAACCCTTCATGATAATTCAAAAATGATTCCAAACCCATGAAAATTTCACGATATCAACAAAAGTTTGAGTCAAATGCCCAAAAATGAATTCCTTTCAAAATACACTTTTAGAATTTATACCCAAACTTGGAAACTAATGCTTACTAAAAGCCTTTTAGATCAATCCTTTGAGACTTGGTGCTTACTAGCATCAGTTTAACACATGACCAGCTTTTGTATTTGAGGATTAAAAGGATGTTATAACTTGATTTGTGTGCCTTTCAAGGAATTCCTTTGTAAATAATATTCACTTCAATTTGGTCTTAATAAACCTTGACTTTTTTATATCAATTTTTTTAAAAATAAGTTTTTACTAATATGACCCCATTTATCCTTTTAAATTATTTCTTTATCTCATTCAAAGAGGTCCTTAATGGTGATCATCAATCACTAAAAAGTCTTAACATTATGATAAAGATAACATGTCCATTATCCTTGATATTGGAAAATTCATGGCTGAAATTGTTTTGAAATTTTCATCAAGTCGATTCTTTCCTAGGTTAGAATAAGAAAGTGATCTTGTTTTGTAAATCCTAGACTTTAGATAAGTTATGATATTTCTCAAGATTTTCCATAGAAGTTTGTAAATATGCCTTGAGTAGATACTTATCCAACAGTATAAAGTTGTATCATTGAATTGATAGACATTAATTTAATATTTGGTGACCTTATAGGAAAAATTGAATAATTCCTAAATCCTTTAAATAAAGATTAGAAGAAGGATTTCATGGGATAACCTATTAATGATTTAAAATCTAAGTATGGGAAGAAGCCTACAGCTTCAAGTTTAGCTATGGGCTCTTTCTGC
>JBBYHM010000022.1:7563919-7615319 GCA_038381775.1 Adansonia rubrostipa | reverse complement strand
CATTCCTCTGGCTCTCCACCGGAGTGCGAAAGATATTTTGAATTATAAAACATTTTGTGTTCCTTTGGTTTTCCATTAGGATACAAAGGTTTTCATGCTCCACTGGTCCTCCGATGGAGTACGTAAGAGATTTTGACTTCCAAAATTTTCAAAACCCAATCTTCCTAACACCAAATAATAAATTTATTTCGTAATAATTTTGAGAATTTATAATTAAATGCCATACATTGAAACTGAAAAAAAATTAAAATTCAAGTTGACATGTAATTAATAAGGTATCAATTTTCAGGCATCATGAAAGGGTTGATCCTTACATGTGATTGTAATTGGCTCCCGGACCCTTTATATGATCTCTGGTATGATTGTGGACATCAGAGTTAGTATTCTAGGGTTTTGTAACCCTCAAAATATGAACTTTGATAGGTGACCAATCTCACCTAGCCCAAATAGATTGGTGGAGACTCTAAATAAATAGTCATTTTGTAGTGAGTATTTAGGATTAAGTCGAGTGAGTGATTTATCTCGACCACCCAATCCTTAAAAATAAGAAAATGTCGATAATAATATGTCCTCTAGAAACAAGAGAATATAAAATAGTGATATATCAACAAATATAGAAGCAAAGTCCATTTGTGTCAGGCTTGGTCAAGATTCGTATCTGAGCTGTGTCGCAGCACGGATGAGTGAACTAAACATATGAATGACTAGAACTAAATGTATAGATGATTAGAAATGAATGTACAAGGCCCTAAAACTGAATCTATGTTAAACCATATGGCCATGAACCATATCAAAATGTTAGAAAGAAATTATGGACATTAGTTGGACATCAAATATGACAATCATGTGTGTTGTACGTATGCTAATAAGTTAACGTATAGTTGACCTTAACACGTATTCGGTAGTATGAACATACCCTTAAGCACTTATGCATTGGTGCGTGTAAGAAACAATTAGAAGTTAATTGTGTATACCCTTAAGTAAAGTGCAGGTGATAATAAATGAATGTACGGATTACCATAATTGGATGTACAGATGAGTATAACTAAATGTACAATGAGCATAACAAAATATACATATGACTAGAAATGAATGTATAATACCCCAAAATCGAATCTAAGCTAAAATGTATGGCCATGAGCCGTATCAAAATGTCAAAGAGTTGTGCACATTATTAGACATCAGATATAACAATCACGTAAGATGTACATATGTTAAGATGCTAGAATACATCTGACTATAACACATATTTGGCAATATGAGTATAACGGAATGTGCTTATGTGCTAGATGCGTGTAGGAAAAATTAAAAATAAAATGTTAATACTCATAAGTAAATATATATATGATGATAAATGAATGTATAGAACAACATAACTGAACATACAGATGAGTATAACTAAATGTATAAATGACCATAACTAAATGTACAGATGACCAAAAATGAATGTATAAAATCAAAGCTACACTAAATTGTATAGCCATTAACCATTTCAAAATTTTAAAGAGCAATTTTGCACATTAATTCAACATCAGATATGACAATCACGTAAGATGTACATATGATAATACGTTAGTGTACATTTGACCATAACACACATTTAGCAGCATGAGCATAACGAAATGTGCTTACGCATTAGATGTGTGCAGGAAACACTAAAAGTCAAATATTGGTACCCATAAGTAAATGTACATTTGACGATAAATGAATATATGGATCACCATAATTGAATGCATGGATGAGTATAACTAAATTTATGAATGACTATAACTAAATGCATAGATGACTAAAAATGAATGTACAGGACCCTAAAACGAAATCTATGTTAAACCGTATGTCCATGAACCTATCAAAATGTTAGAGAGCAATTGTGCACATTGGTTGGACATCAGATATGACAATCACGTAAGACATACAACTGCTAATAAGTTAATGTACATTTGACCATAATTCAATTTCCCTGTACTGATAATAGAATGTACTTATGCATTATATGCATGTAGGACACATTAAAACTCAAATGTATATACCTATAAGTAAATGTACATATGCTGATAAATGAATTTATGGACCACAATAACTAAATGTATAGATGACTATAGCAATATGTACAAATGACTATAAGTAAATGTATAGGTGACAATAAATGAATATACAGATTATAGAAATGAAATATACTCTAAACCATATGACCCTTAACTGTATGAAGATGTCAAATAGTAATTGTGCACATTACTTGGACCTTAGATATGATAATCACGTAAAATGTGCATATGATAATAAGTTAATGTACATTTTACCATAATTGAATATCCCTATGAGCATAACGGATTGTATTTACCTAGTAGATGCATATAGGAAACATTAACACCCAAACGTATCTACTGCTAGTAAATGTAAAGTGACAATAAATGAATGTATGGATCAACTGAAATAAACGTACGAATGGCTATAACTAATTGTACAAATGACTCTAAAGAAATGTATAGATGACAATAAATGAATGTATGAATTAAAGCACAAATGTACCATATGACCCTTAACTGTATGAAAATGTGAAATAGCAATAGTGCACATTACTTGAACCTTAGGTATGACAATCACGTATGATGTACAAATTGATAACTCTATAAAATAGAGTTATTTAGTCTTATTATTTATATTAAATTAGCTAAGTCTTAAAGATTTTTATTTTAGTTTTATTTTATAGTAGTATTATTTTATTTAAATATGATGTACATATTTTTATAGGTTAAATCCCAAAAGAGTTTCCAAAAGTGCAACAACTTAATCAAGAAGTAAAGTGGACTCAATCAAGGAAAATGATTACGTTTGGCAAACTCTAAAAATAATATTTTCAAGCTACTTAGAGACCAAGTTTCTACCTTCAGGATTTTGCCTATAAATAGGAATCTTAGTATTAGACTTAGAGATTCCATAGTTCTATTTTTTTCTTATTATCGAAAGAGGAGAGAAGCCACCATAATATTTAAGAAGCTAGAGAGATTTGGAGAAGCTTAAAGTTCAAAGATCCGACCAATCTTAGTTTTCTTTTTCTTTTTACTATTTTTTATCTTTCTTGTATTATTTATGGTGGTGAAAATGCTTGGTTTTATATTTTATATATTTATTATGAACTAAATTTATTTTTCTAGGGTTGCAATGAAACTCAATAAGTAATTTGAATTATTTAATTTTTTATTTAATAATATTTGAGTTGTTTGTTCAATCTTGTTCCTAATGCCTATAATTGCTTGATCACCAATTAGATTGATTTGGTAACCTTAATGAACTTGGAAAAGAAAATTTTGTATTTAGACCTGGATTGAATGACATATGTTTCATATTCATTTATTAGGATGAATTGATCTGTATGTTAAATAGGAATATACGAGCATGCCATAGATAACCAAATTAGAGTTTATGCTTAATCAGTTTCTTTTAGTTTAATTTGCATAGGAATATAGTAAATTGTTTAAAAGAAATATTTTTATAAGACCATCAGAAGATACTTATAAATAAATTAGAACTCTAGGTTGACAACTCATTATTATTAGTTAAGTTAAGAGAATAAGGTTTTATTCAAATAAAGTATTAAGAGAAATTGTAATCCTAGGCTTTTATTATTTATTATTTTCTTTATTATTATTATTATTATTACTATTATTATTTTTAATAGTTTATTTGAATAAGATTAAGTTATTTTAATTTTAGTACTTAACGAATTTAGTATCAATTCCTTATAGGATCGACACTTTATTTCATCACTATATTACTTGTTGTGATACGAGCACTTACGTGGTTAATTCTGATAATACATATGATAACAAGTTAATGTATATTTGAACATAATTGAATTTCCCTATTAGCATAGCAAAATGTACTTATGTGTTAGATCACAAATGAAACATTAAAACTTAAATGTATGATGACCATAAGAGGATGTGTACAATAAATAGTACGACCTTAACCCATACGAAAATGTCAAATACCAATTGCACATATTAGTTAGACTCGTGATATAAAAATCACGCAGGATGTACATATGAGCATAACAATTGGTAATCTAAATTTAACCATAAGTGAATAACCTTATCAACATAGTGAAATGTACTAAAGCCTAAGATACATATAGTAAACATTTAAACTCATATTCTATGTCCATAATGAAATGAACAGATGTTCATAATAAGATGTAGAGATAACTGTAACTTAGTGTTTACATTAATATAAGAAAATGTGCAGATGACAATAACCCAATAAACCTTAAACGATATCACCCTAAATCATATAAAAATGTCAAATATAAAATGTGCACATTACTTGGAACAATGATATGTTAATCACTTCAGAAGTACATATGGGTATAAATGAATCTACATTTCACCATAATTGATAACTATTTGACCATGGGAAGTTAAAAGGGTAGTTGCATTGGTAGAAAGACTGACAATTTATCAAAAGGCATTTAGTAACCACCTACTTTCAGAGTCTTTAAGCATCCTTATTACAATTGCAACCATTAACCTACAATAACTACATTCATAATTAAAGATTAAAACCCAAAAACCATGATAATTGACCCTACACCAATATGATTTACAGATCCCAAAATGTCCACCTCTAGCCTCAATTGTAGCAGCAAAATACCTTAATACTTGTATCTAAAAGTTTGACGCAACTGAAATGGTCAAAATCATTGCATATGTAACACCGAATGTTTTATATATAATAGCAAAAAATGATATGATCACTTTACAGATCGACTAGTTTGTTAACAATTAGACCTTATGTTACTACATAGAATAGGATCTCACTATACATATCCTAATAATGAATAAAACAATGAACTTCAATTCATTAGGATAATATTGATTTCTACATGATCACATATCTTGGCCACAATACTTACATCTCAAACAAATTAGTTTCGTAAATTTCATCTCTGAATCATTTTTTTAGTATGGAAGCATTATTTACAAAATGTAATAATACTAAATCTGTCACTAAATCTTAGCGTACGTATGAATCTAACTAATTTTGCATTTTTACTAACAAAATTGGACAAATTTCCTAATTACATATGTAAGATTCCCAAATGTATAAGATTTTACCATTAATGCTTTTACATAGTAAATTTCATTACTATAAATCAATTTCCCAATTATAAATCCCATTAACTCTCTCTAGATTCTCCATAAGCAACTACCCTAAAAATATTATAACCTTTATATATAAATAACTTTTTTCTAAATTCTCATTAAATCCCAATAACCATAATCAATCAATTATAACTAAAAATGTAATGCTACAAACCTAAAGTAAGAAGAACATACCTTCATATTCATGGCCTACTTTTTTTAGACTAATGTACTTGGTAAGGTTAGCCTCCACACCACCAAGGAAATAGAGAATGATGGGAAGAGAAAGAAAATTAGGGGACAGAATTATAATGATATTCATAGGTCGCAAACTATTTTAAAGCCAAAGCTTCATTTCACCTTTGGACTCTGCTAGTTGCCCTTATCCGAAGTTGATAGTGACTGGAAAGGTAGTCTTTCTTCTTTTAGCTTTTTTCTTTGTTTTGAAAACTTAAATGTAGAAAAAGAGCTTGGCAGAGGGAAAAACGAAGATGGAAAGTGTGTTTTTATTAAGGGTACCATGGTAATTTCCATTTTCTTTTTAGTATTTTCAACAATATTATTTGCCATATCACCTTTTTATCTTTATTACCAGTCCATAGGTATTTTTGGAATTCTCCCAAAATAAAGAGTGCACTATAAGAGTATTAAATATATATACACATCTCACGGGACCTTATGCCATCACCGGCTTTTTGGAGCTAACATTATCTGTTTGTATCATTTAGTTTATGAAATAATAATTTTACAAAATAATCAATTTCGATTTTATTAAATAAATATTTAAGAATAGTTTTTCATATCTCTTATTAAATGATTATTTCAGCCTTAGACTTAATACAAAATTGTTTTAGGTGATTTGAATTCTCTTTATCGAGGATTCAAATTTCATAGATCCTATAGTGTTTTATTCCACTAAATAAAATTACCACTACAGCTATTCTATTTCCATTCATATTTTGTTCCCACATAATAACTATTTTATTGCAGCTTTATTCCATTTAAGTGAACCAAATGTACATAAATGGAATCAGATTTATGATAAATTTTTAATAATTTCAATCGATTTAGTTGAATTTAAATTATTGTCTAAATAATAAAAAATATATTTTTATTTAAATTTAATAATAAAAATATAAATATTATAATAAAAATAATTTTTAAATATGGTAATGTATTTTAAATACTAAAAACTATTGTAAGATTTGTTCAACCTTGATCGAGCGTAGACAAATAAAAAAATTTTATCTAGGCTAGAGCCTAACTTGATACAATCCATGCTTGCTTCTACCTTTGCAAATTCAAATGATGATGCATGATTCATATCAAATACATTATTAAATTTTTATCGATTAAAATTAGTAAACTTGACAAATAGAAAGATCAATTTTTGTTTTTTATTACATTTTTTTATCTATTTTGTTAATTTTGTTAAAAATTTAAAATTTTTCTTGTTCAAAGATAGTAGTACTATTTGTTATATTTGTGATTATATATTGCTAAATTATTTATTTTTTTCAAATAGAAAGTGATTATTATCTTTTATTAGCTATGCATTTTTTAATTATTAAATTGATTAATTGCTTACTTTTTCTAATAAAAATGAATTTGATTAATTTCTTCTTTCATCTTATAACTAGCAAGTAAGAGTGAACTTCTATTTGAATCTTGGGATGTTATTCTTTTTAGAAAATAATTTTCCTAGCAAAGGTGAGATTAATTAGAATAAATCTTCGTATTAAATGAAAGATCTTGATGATAATTGTTCAAAATTTATTAAAGGTACTATTAAAAGAGATGAAATCTATGAAATAAAATAATGTTTTGGAATTTGTTAATCTATCTAAAGGATGTAATAAGATTTCAGGTTAAATGCTAGCATGGTGAGACTATTAAGAAATATAAGGGATACCTTGTAGCTAAGAGGTACATTCCATTAAAGGGAATTGGTTATGAAGAAAGTTTTTTTCCTATTATAAGGTTTATCTCTATATATTTAATCTTGGCCATGGTAGTAGGTTTAGATATAGAGTTACATCAAAAGCTTGTAAAAACTAACATTTTAAATGGAGGACTAGAAGAGGAAATCTCATGAAACAACCAATAAATTCCATTAACAAAGGTCAAGAGCACAAAGTGTGCAAGTTTTTAAGATTAATTTATGATCTTCAGCACTCTTCCAGATAGTGGTATATTAGATTCCAGCAAGATATCATTTTTGTATGATTTTATCATGATTGATAATGACTATTATCTACATGTCAAAAGAACAAAAAAGTAAGTTTAGGATCTTGTCACTTCATATGGATGATATAAGTGTTGGTCGAAAATGAAAAAGGTATCGTGACAAATTAGTTATCCTCATATCTTAAGATGAAGGACGTGTAAAATAGCTTACATTCTTAGAGTGAAAATCATTCGAGATTGTTTTAAAAGATTTCTTGTTCTTTACAAGAATCGTATATTAAAAAAGTTTATAATGATTTGAAAATGCAACATTACAAGCCAATTTATATTCTTATTACCAAAGATAAATGTTTAACTAAAAGAATGTGTCCCTAGACTCCACATGTAAAGAACAAATGACAAAAGTTCCTTATCTAGTGTTATGGGAGCTCTTATGTATGCTATAATGTGCACTAGATGGAATATTTGTTATGTAGTTAGACTTGTAAGTAGAATAAATCAATTTTGGTTAACCATATCAGAAAGTGATTAAAACAATACTGAAGTATCTAAAAAACATTATGGATATGCTACCAAGGAAGTGTATACATCTAATTAGGTATACAGGTACTGATTGAGGAGGAAATTTAGATGAAAGGAAACCTAACTCTAGAAATTTTTCTTATGTTACAATGAAGCCATTTCTTGAAGTGATAAGAAACAAATTTGTATGGCATTGCCCCCCCATGGAAGCTAACTTTATAACATTTAGTAATGGTGCTAGGTGGTGTTTGCTTAAGAGATTCTTGAATGATTTGGGATCTAATAAAGATGCATTAATCTCAATGTTGTTGAATTTTGATAGCCAAGTTGCAAATGCATTTGCAAAAGATCATAAATATCATTCAAGAACCTAACCCATAGATACCAAATATAATTTTTTAAAGGACATGCTTGGACATAATAAAGTCCACATGTTGTATATATTTACACATAAGATGAAAGTAGATTTGATTGTGAAACTCATTCTTAGATGTGTATAATGGACATTTTAGATCTTTAATATTGCATAAGATTTAATATGCTTGTTAAGGTTTTATAGATGAACAAATTGTATTATTTTTCTCAATTTTTTACATTTATAGATAATATTATCTCTTATTAATGCATATTTAAGTTTTGTACTAGTTCTTAAGAAAGCATAAACACATAAATATGTTAAGTACATATATAAGATTAAAGGTTTGTTGGATAGATGACCGGCTTTCTCATACGAACAATCACCTTTAAGCTTAGTGTTGGGTAGGAATGAGATTAGATTTAAGCATTAAAACCATGGCAGTCAGTTGTCATAACATCTTAGGATAGAAATCCTAACACATTAGAGTAGACAACACTTTAATCATCTTAAGGCCCCAGTTTTCAAATTAATCACTTGTTAGAGCTTTCCATATCAAAATATAAGATGGTTGGGTTAAGGAGTTGCCATATGCCTTTTTGAATTAGGTGTAGTCAGACACTTATTAAAACTATTCACTTAAGAGTTATGAAACTCAAAAGGAATAATTTTATGACCTGTATAATCCAAAGATCTATAAAATCTAGCTTGTGATTTGATTATGTCATAAATGAAGATTGATCCCTCTCATGATGCCCAAAAATTGGTATGAACTAGTCATATTATCTGAATTATAAGTTTATATTTTCAAATACACAACTAGTTAGTGTAAGCCTTACAAGCCAATTGGATTTGCATGAAAAACACTAGCTATTAGTTAATTCATGTAACATTTATTATATTTGTTTAATATAATATGAGGTATTTTTTATCCATAAGATAAATACATAATTAGTAGTTTGCATTTTATGCAAATAAGCCTATGAAGCACATTGGCTTTACAAGGAAATTTTAAGGAGTTGCAATTATGAGGTTCCTATGCATTAAAGTGGTGTTTCTAAAAACATTCTTAGTCATCATATTGTCAAGATGAGGCATTGACAATGCATAAAAACTAGCATATGTAAGCCTTTGTGCATAGGATGCATGCAACTGATCTCATAAGTTGAAGTATAAAAATACTTGGGGACATCATATGGGTGCTTGTTATAGTAACAAGTTCACTGAGCATGACTCGCTATGAGAGTATTTCACTTAAGTGTCTATTGGAATACTCTCATGTGTCAGTAGTATAAGTGATCTTTAAACTTATGACATCGAGTCACCTTGTATGTGAATTATCATACTTAGAGATCATTACGAACTAGATCATAATAGATGAATACCAAATAAGGGTGGTTTTAGGTATGATATGAAGCAGACTGAAGATGAATGAGTGCTCCAGAGAGGATTTATCACCCTAAGTGATTTAAAATGACATATCTCGCGATACCTTACTCGTGTTAACTCAAAGACCTTGGCTAAGGCAATAAAATTATAGAGTTAACACATAAAGGTTGCATACTAATATAGAATAGGTCAAAAGTAGACACTGTACACAAAATTTTACCTATTTTGGGATTAAATTACACTGAGACATTATACACTAAAAGGCCTGTTAAAACCAATTTGACTCTTCCTGCATATCGCGTGGCCATGATGCATTAGTAGATGCCAATCTTGGCCTCTAAATATAAATTATTCTTAACTGAGTAAATGTATATTCATTGTCGATATGATAGAGGCCTAATGGGTCACACACATAAGGATGATTTTATGAAATTAAGATGAGACAAAGATTAAATTACCTAAAGAGTAAAAGTTGCTTAGAAGTTTTTTGAATTGTTAAAAAATAAGGGGCACAAGTGTAAATGTGTATAAACTTAACCGTAGGTATTTAAACCCTACTTTATGCCATCTTTAACATATAAGAAACCCTAAAGGCACCTTTCCATCCTCCTAAAAGAGAATTTGTGCCACCTTGTTTCTCTTGCACCATATTTTTTGGCTTTTGTAGGAAATTGTTTCTTCACCAATTTTCTTGTTTTTGGTGCATAGAGAGATTACTTGGGGAAAGCTTTTAAAACATAATCTGCTAGCACGGTTTTTGGCATAGAATAGTCTTTTCCTTAAGGAGGATTTCTGAGTCATTTGTGTGGATCAACATTAGAGGCTGGAATTCTACATAGCTTTGTTTGTGATAATAGGGTTTGGTGTACAAGATTAAAGTAGAGTTTGTTTTAATCAAAAGAGATAGACATCTTTGGAATAAGGTATGAAATCAAATTTTTTTTATAGAGATCGATCAAGATGCTTTTAAGATGAGCCATTGATGCTGTTGGTATGTTCTACTGCTTATCTTTATTTTTGGGTTTTAATATATTTTGTTGTAAATTGATTTCTCTAAATCTGAATAGTGGGCATTTGATGCCTAAGATCTTTCACAACCATAATCCCCTTTTTTATTCATGAAAACACATATATAACAACGAAAAAGAAAAAAATGTATCTTTAAACTCGTATTAGGTACCCAGGAAAGCAACAAAATGTTGGTTGGGACTAGCTCGAATCCATAGCATGACTTGGAGCAAAAAGTTTCATAAAAAGGAAAAATTTATAAAATTGCAGTGACTCCCAAAATATTCCCAAATCTAGTATCAAATCAAAATTATGTTAAAAATTGGATCCCATTCAAAAGATATTATGAAATAGGACATAGGGACTAAATTAAAGAAAGTAAAACTTTAAAAATAAAGCTAGAAATAATTTTTTTATTAAATTTTTATTAGATGTAGAGCCTTGAAGTGAGCCATTAGGAACCTATAATTTAACCTTCCTAAGCCTATAAGCTCTCAAACAATACTTCCAAAATTAATTCTGATGCAGATACCTTAAAATGTCTAGCATGAAAAACTGTAAAAACTCAAAAACAATTCATAGTGTTCATGTTCAAGACTTCCCAGATTTATTTTGGACTATATCTTCCTTTAAAAATTACAAACCAAAAATTTTCATGAAAGTTGACGCAATATAATTTACATTAAAAATACTAAAAAAATCCTCAAAAATCATTTTGGGCATCTAATGAATTTTTTAATTGGATGTCACTACATAGCATAGTATCTCTGAATAACTTACATTTTGGATTTTCTATCTAGTTCATACGAAGCTTTCACTAGACAAGCTATATGTGGTTGGAAAGCTTATTAAACAATTTTAATATAAAAATATGAGAAAAATAAAAAAATAGTTTACACTACTAAAATCAGCTTGATTTAGCATCTAGGTGCTGAAATAGAGTTATTCAAAGAGCTTATGTTCCAAAATTTCTTTTGGGCTTGTCTAAACACAAAATTGGACATTTGAAAAGCCTATTTCAAAGCTAATTCACTTTAGTAAAAATACTAGAAAAAATTAATACCACTAGCAAAATTAATAAAAATATTTCTTTTGTCAAAACTACTATGCTAGAAACTGCAATGACTCAAAAAATAGCATGTGTGCATGAACAGTTACTGTAAATTTTTTGAAATAACCTTCAGACAACTGAATGCCCATTGGCTAAGCATTTGACATTCACTGCTTGTCAAAGGGATGAAAGCAACAAAAATCAAGATAAATTCTGTCTAGAGCTCAAGATATGACAACTCGGATAGCGATTGAGAGTCATGCAAATGACTGGCTTTTATCATTTTTCTCTACATGTAGCTAATCTAAGTAAATGAAAGGCACTCCAATGCCATTCATTTGAGTTATGTAACTTGAGTTATGTAACCAACAACAAATAGTAGTAAACATCAATATTGAACAAATAAACTATCCTTAATGGCTCCTTTCAATGCTATTCAAGTTTAAACTTTAACAACTATTTAAAAACACTTAGAAAATATTTTTTAAAGCTTCAAATCAGCTCTAAAGTCAAGCATTTTATTCAATGTCTCCAAGCTATTCTCAAAGGAACTTATTTAGCCAAATTAAGTCTCAACTCAATCATTGATGGAATGAGTTGAAGCTTAAACTTAAGCTAATAAAAATAAGGTTTTGCATGCAACAAATTCATTTTCACAAACACATAATAAGCCAACTAACACAAACACAAACACATAACAAGCATAGAAAACATGATTAATCTATACAAACAATGCATTAGTCAAATCCTAAAGACCAAGGCCATGCTAATTTAACATGCGTTTCAACTCAAATCCTTATTAATTCATAATTAAAACATAAAAATAAAGCTTAATTTCAACTCAACAATGTGTTTATTATCAGCAAATCTAGCATGTGAGTTTATGATTTCATCAAATTAATCATCAAGTTTAGCTCACCTAAGCTAAAGCCAACCTTGAATCATCAAAATCACAACCTATCGTCATCATGCATCATGACTGAAAAATAATCTATGAGGGTTTAAGCTAGCTAAGACCAAATCACGCAATGACTGAAAAATAACCTATGAGGGTTTAAGCTAGCTAAGACCAAATCACGTATTCCTAGTTGGCCAATCATGATTTAAGTTCAAGATCATGTAATTTCACTTCTTTATCAATCAATTTCATCTCTAGATGCATGAATGTTAGCTTAACTTAGCTCAAAACATCAACATCTGGCAACAATCAAGTGACTGAATTCAAGATCAAGGAGATCATCATATTTGAATAAGAGATTAAGCAAGATTATCATAATTTTAAGTTTAATACATTAATCAATCAACAAATCATGCTTAGATCTCGATAAAATCAAGCTTAAGCTAGCTAATTTCGAGATTATATCATCATTTCATCAAGAATCGAGCAAACCTAATCATTAAAAAGAATAAAATGAGATCACTAGTTCATCATGGATTAAGATCAAACAACATATAGTCATATAATCATGCAATTGAATTGAAAATTAGAAGATAAGTATGGAATTTACCTCTCTAAGCAGCTTTCCTCCAAAAAGATGAGAGAATTTCTAATAAAATTCTAGATATTTCTCTAAATAAATAATTAAAATGTATAGTTATCAAATGTTGTGAATGAATAGCTCCCCTTTTATATATATGCCTTAGGTGGGTAGGCTAATCTTAAATCACCCTTTGGTAATATTAAGATTAACTACCAACCCCTTAGCCTCCTTTATCTACTTGGATGGAAATAACTATTTACCCCTAATTGATTAATGACCTAATTACCACATGAAGCACATATTGAGTTTCAACCAAGGTAGTAAGCAAATTTACTAATCTTTTACAATTTTTTATGACATTCAATTGACCACAATACATACTTATAAAAATTCAATTGAATTTTTCTTTAGGCAAAATAATCCCTAATGACTTTTCCTTGAAAAATTCAAAATTTTCCATCTTGAGCCTCTTGAATTTAGTTTTGTGTATTTTTAGCACCTTAATTTCTACAATCTTTCCACTTTTGACCTAAAGTCTATATTTAATTTCATTTAAGGCAAAGACTAATAGACACAATTTTGTCTAGGACCTGATAAGCCATTTCATAAGAATTTTTTTAAGGCAATGAACAAAGTAACTAGAACTACACATAAGAGTACTAATTCTATTGGTCTTCTACTTAACCAATGACATTGATCTTAAAATTTATCCAAGGGTGCTAACTGTGCTAGTCTTCCATTTAATTAACCAGGGTGAACTTAAATAAAGAAATTAAGGGTGCAACTTTATTGGTCTTCTACATAACTAATTAAAGCGGACTTAACAGGAAACTAAAAAATGTTGACTCTACTGGTCTTCAACTTAACCAACTAGAGTGGACTTAACTAAAAACTCAAAATGTTAACTTTACTATTTTCCACTTAACCAATTAGAGCAAACTAAATTGAAAACTGGAAATGCTGACTCTATCTGTCTTCTATTTAACCAACTAGAGTAGACTTAACTAAAAACTAAAAATGATAAATTTATGGTCTTTTAATTAACCAACTAGAGTAGACTTAACCAAAAAATAAAAATGCCAATTCTACTAGTTTTCTACTTAACCAACTAAAGTAGACTTTTCAACAAGGCTTCACCTCTCAAAAGGTGCCAACATTGGTAGTTTTCTACTTAACCAACTAAACTGGAATTTCACAAGGTCAAAATGATATTATCTTGAATTGCCATTTACTAGGGAAAACTGTACTTCAACAAACGCCAATGGGAGATATTGTCAATCAAATCCTATAATGCATGATGAATACATATGCATGATTCTTATTTTAAGCTAGTATGCAATCATAATCATAAGGTATTGATAAAAAGACAACCAAAACAAAGACAGTAATTAAAAAGTAAACTGTCACCATGTGCTATTACCCGATTTCTCAGATAACGCACATGACTTTAAAGGTATATCCCTTAATTGGGAATTTTTTGGTGTGAGAAAGTGGGAAGATGTTTTTCATCATTGGAGTGGAGAAGATTGTCGGATGAATCGCTCATTCAACAAGTCTTGGATGGCCACTACGAAATGGCCAAAACATAGAGTCACCATTGATTAGTTTAGGCTAGGCATGATTAAACATTGATTAAAATTGGTGTTTTCGAGTTATGAAACTTAAAATACCAATTTTATGGTTAGCGTGCATACCAAAGTTTATTTGAAAGAGTTAGGGAGTCAATTATAGTGAGGAGGGATTTGCACCTCTATGATGCCCTAAATTGATACTATCTAGCCATTAATTATCTCAATTTTGGTTTTCTCGATTTTTATGTATATATTCATTATTCATATGTAATCCCCTTCTTATGATGCAATTTTAAAAATATTAAATTTGAGTCTTTATAATAAAATTATCGCTTTATGTAGCTTAGGAAAGAGGAGAAACATAAAGGTTTTCATAAAATAGTTTCCAGATTAATTTAAAAAGGAAAGAAAAGAAATGTGTTAGTAACGCAAAGAGAAATATAAGAAATCATGCGTAAAAATAAAACACATAGAGTAAGGGAAGGAGGAACGATTGGGATATATCTTGTAGTTATCCTCAATTATTGAGAAATAACCAAAATAACAATTTTTAATCGTGTTTGGATTTAGTGGATGCTTAGGGTATGGCAAAAAGGTTTTGATAAAAAAGTCATAGGAAGTCCAGGGAAGATAAAATTTAGGCTTTTAGAAGTT
This sequence comes from Adansonia rubrostipa, assembly GCA_038381775.1. Classification (NCBI taxonomy): domain Eukaryota; kingdom Viridiplantae; phylum Streptophyta; class Magnoliopsida; order Malvales; family Malvaceae; genus Adansonia; species Adansonia rubrostipa. The sequence goes on along the minus strand of JBBYHM010000022.1, from coordinate 7,599,960 downwards.
TGAGAAAAAAGGGGTTGGAGTGTCCCTAATGGTGAAAATTTTAATATTTTTGGAAATTGGAATGTTTTTAGATTTTTTGGTAAAAATATAAGTTTTGAATTAAAATTGATGATTTAAGTGAGAAATAAATTAACTTTGGAAAGTGTTTGGGCCTTGATCTGAGCCTAGGGGTAGGTTGACACATGTTCTTAGACTCATATTATGGCATTCAAATGCCTCAAAAGGCAGGTTTTGAAAGAATCAATTGATTTTAACTAATGTCAAAATCATAGGATAACATCGCATTATTCCCATTTCGATTTTATTTCGGATAAATGTGAAGGTTCTAAAAGTTGGGTGAGGTACTATTGAAAATGTGATTTGATAAGGATTAAGGTGAAATTACCCAAAATCTTGAAAAAATCACTTTTCAAGAGGAAATAAATTTTTAAGCTAGGTCAAATGCAACGCTGACAGCACGTGTAGGAGAAAGGGTGCAACAAACTTTGAAAAATCATTTGGACTAGTTTGGAATTGTTAAACTGCAAATGATACTTGTCTAGAAAGGGAATTCTATGTAATTTTTAGGAAAACTATTTTAAAAAATCTAAAAAAAATCATTTGATGAGCTAAAATAGCCTAAGAAAAATATGGATCACTAATTCCAAGGGTTCCAAATAGTGTTGTTTGAAAAATTGTAACTCCTTCATCTAGAATAATTTGAGGGCAACCAAGATACTGTAAGAAAATTCAAGAAAAATTGTTTAGGTCTCAAGGATAATTTTACCTTGTTGGCAGTGCAAAATACAAGAAATTTTTAACTTTCAAGGTTCCCAAAACTAGACTTAGGTTATAAACATTTGAATGTCCATGACAAAACGGGGGTCGATGATAGTGGCTTCACTAACTTATTAGCACAATCCCAGTGAAGGGATTTGAAATCTCATAAAGTTTGGCCTCATACATGTAATGGATTTTAAAACTCATAAAAAAAAAGATAAATGCAGCGAAAGTAATAAACATAGAAACAGTTGGACTTTCCCACAAATCTTTAGAAAGGGATTTACATGTAGTAATCTTTAAAATTTTAAATCAATATTTAAACACCCATATGATTAGAAGTTTCCTTGATTTTAGATGTTAAAATCTAAACATAAAAACTCCAAGAAACTAGTTTCTTGAAGACCACAAGTAGCATACATATCTTACCTATAACATTTATCCACACAGGTGTATGTTAAAACCTTCTTGAGGCCTAGTGTCCAGTGCTAGCTAGAAGGGTTGTAACCCTTAATCAAAAGGTGTCTTTAAATCTTGAATCAATTAAGAACCAAAAAAAAAGAATAAAGTAAGCTTGCGCCAAGCTCAAAGTGTTACAAGAAGGAGGTGCAATATTAGGGTTTTGTGTAGGTTGGAATTTTTTTTAGAAATCTATCTTTTTATCTAATAAAACTTTACTCTTTCAAGATATTCAACATCTCAAAATTAGGTTAAAACTTTCATATAAGCCTCTAGGCCATCATATCTATATATACTAGCTCAATCCTACTTCTAGATGGATTTAGAATCGAAAAGTTTTAACCTGGTTAAAAACTCCCAAAATAAGTTGAATTTATTTTCCATTTTTTAGGTTAATTAAATGGTTAGCCAACCTTCCACCCATCTTGGCCGAATTCCCCTAAATATTGGGCCTAAAAATTTTGGCCTAATAAGCTTGGACTAGTTTAGGTTTGATGCAATATACAGCTAATTAGGCTTTACTTGTGTTCCAATAAATTTAATCCAATTAATTCAATTCTCTATTTATCTAAATAAATAATATTTATTTAATAAATATAATTATCAAATAATTATAAAATATTAAATAAATAATTTGGAAACATAAATTAGCTAATATATGCACATCCCTATAGACTTTATCATTATAAAATCATTAATTTAGTTAAAACTATTTTTAACTTAATTTTAATATTATTTAATATTAATTATTTGAATATTAGAATGGATAATAAATAATTAATGAGATAGAAAATTTGATTCACAATCAAATCCTGAGTCTAGGTAAAATCCCATTTCAACTAGAATTAACATTTATCCACGTTTGTACTTTATGTCTTAATTTAATCATTATTTAATAAGGCAATCTAGATTTCATAAATTTAATTTTGTCTTAAATAACTAAACTTATTCAATTAAGTCTTTCATTCAAAGTACCTTTTATTCAATTATGACATAATTAAATCTCTTATTTAATTTAATAAATCTACCTTATTGTGTATGACCTATTAGGTTCCTAACATCTTGGCAATGGACATAAATAATCTTATTAATCATGTTCACAGATCAAGAGCCTAATCTAGCAACCTATCATGACCACCCAAATGTTGAAGAGTCAATATGACCTTATGGATACCTTCTATTAGCCAGCCTATCTGCGTAGTACGGTCCCTTCACCAAATATCCTAGATTAAAGATGAGCATAGTGTAGTGTCTATTGAAACCTCTATCCATATCAATTCTTATAATTCATGGTTAATGATCATGAATATATAAGAAACTCTTCCTTATAATCTATTATGCTTTAGCCAAAGACTTTATTCCAACTAACTAGAGACTATTCCTTATAATTTATGAGATAATGATGCTTTCTTTATTTGAGCTAAGTTTAAGTCAATTTGATGTGATTAATCCATGACTTGATATTTGATTAAAGAAATAAACTTGAAATCACGATCATCTAGCTTAGCCTAGTGTTTGAACATCACAAGCATCTATATCTAGGTTTTGACTACTTGCATTTTGATAGAGCTTGATATCTTGAGTTTAACTGAGTATATCTAAGTATCGTGAGTGAAATCATGAGGTTCAAAGATGAAATTCCAAGTCTTTAAGCTGAAGCAAAGTTCAGCCACGGTAGAAAGTAAGGTACCATGCTCAGCCAAGGTAGATCTTCATAAGTCATCATTCAACCTTGCTTAGATGATGATGCTTTAATGAAATTTTAATGAATCAAATTAGATTAAGCTGAAATAAGCTGAAATTAAAGCATTATTTTGATGAAATCATGATCTTACATATTTAGATTCTAAACTTAAATGATTAAAGTCCTGAGTTAAAGATAAGCATGCTATTGAGTTGTGGTCAAGCTTAATTTCCATGTTTTGATTGTAAATTGGTGAGAATTAAGGTGAAAATACATGATAGATGAGCATGCCTTGGCTTTGATAGGTTCAACCAAGGTAGTTTTGGTGTTTAGGATCATGGTTAGTTGTTGCTAGTGAATAATATTAGATAGTAGATTACATGTTTGATAAAATGTTCATTTGAAGTGTTTTTGTTTATGTTTTCATAAAAGAACCCCTAAGCTTAAAGCCTTGGCTCCTTCTCCTTCAATCAATGATTGAGTTAAGGTTTAGTTTTGTTAAATAAGTTTTTTCAAGAGAAACTAGGGGCACTTAAATAAATGCTTGAATTTAGAGCTGATTTAGAGCATTAACAAAATTTTTCTAAATGTTTTAACTAGTTTTTATGGACCAAATTTGTAGACACTTGTTACAAGCCATTAGGAGTAGTTTATGTTTGAGTAATATTAAGGTTTAATGTCATTTAGTTTCTAGTTATAGCACTTGAGCAAGTGGCATTGGTGTGCTTCTCGTTTGATTAGAATAATTGAATATAAATAAATATGACAAAAGCAAGTCATTCATGTGACTCTAAAGCATTTATCGATAGTGGCATTTAGAGTCTAGGTTGAGTCACTTAGAGTTTTGGTTGTTTTCTTCCCTTTGACATGCATAAAATGTCTTTAGCTTAGCTAACAGATGTTCAAACATTCGAAAGCTAGGTAGAAAAATTTGCAATAAATGTTTATGCATACACATTGTTATTGAGTTACTATAGTTTTCACGTACAATGTTTTTGAAAAAAGGACTACTTTTGTCTATGTTTCTGGTAGTGTTAATTCTTGTTGATATTTTTATTGTAATCCTTAGTAAATTGGTAGTGTAATAGGTTTTTGAAACATTTGATTTCATGGTTGGATGTGCTTGAAAGAAATTCCATAGCATGAGCTATTTGAATGGCTCTATTTTTGCGCTTGAGCCGTAAAGCAAGATGTTTTCAATAGGGCTAACTATTTTTTGTGGATTTTTCCCAAATTTTTTTATTAAAACAAGTTAGTTAATCTTTCCAAGCATGTATGGCTCGTCTAATGGGTATTTCAAACTAGTTAGGAAGAAATTCCAAAAAGTAAGTTGTGCAGACATGTTGTGCGATACGGTAACATCCAATTAAAAAATTCATTGGATGCCCAAAATGATTTTTTAAGGTTTTTTTTGAATACTTTTATGTTAAAGGATACCAAGTTAGCTTTCATATGAATTTTAGTTTGTGATTTTATTTATTAGGAATAATCTGAAATAAATTTGAGGAGCTTGAAACATCAAAATTGTTAAGTATTCCTAGGATTCTCTAGGTTTTGGTGTTCACTATTTCGAGGCATTTGGATGCCTGAGAATTGATTCTAGAATTGTTGTTTTGAGAGTCTATAGCTATTAGAATGTCTAATAAAAAAAATTAACTTTTACCTTTGTCTTCAAAGTTGTATTTTCCTCAATTCAATTCTTATTTTTCATTTCATAATTTCTTTTGAATAGAGTTTAATTTTATAAATAATTTTGATTTGATCATGATTCATAAATATTTTTTAGTCATAACTTTATGAAAATTTCTTTTTTTTTATAATTTTTTTCTCCAAATTAAGCTGTGAATTTGAGCTAGTCTTGGACCAACATTTTGTTGCTCTCATAGGTACTCGATATGAGTCTTAGGATACATGTTTTCCTTTTTCTTCGATTTATGTTTATTTTTCTTGAATAAAATGGGGATTATTGTTGAATATTTAAATAACTTGAAACCGAGAAAAATATAATTTGAAAATTAGGCTCAATTTTTGGACGTCACGGTCATAATATATAGAGATACGAACCTCAAGATATCAAAGCAGACAACACTTCAAGTCATCATAGGACCCCAGTTGGTTTTTGGCTAGGTGTGATCAGTCACCTATTAAACCATTCATTAAGACTTATGAAACTCTAGATGAACAATTTTACGGTCTGCATATATTAGAAACCTATAAGTAGGGCATAGGAGTTAGTTACACCATAAGCAAGGACTCGATCCCTTTCCTGATGCCCATAAATTGGTATCAACTAATCACATGTATCTAAATTTGTTTTTCTTGATTTCAATCATTTGCATTTAATCATAATCCCTTTTTTTATTCATCAAAATCAAATAAATATCATTCAATCAAAATCAAACAAATATCATTCAACCAACTTATTTATCATGATTGAAGTTACGTTTCAACAACTAATCACTCAATCATGCTAAGAACAACATGAAATCAAGTAAATCATAGCTCAAAATCAAAGAAAATCAATAAATCATGGAAGCACAAAGCATTCAAACAAGAGGAAACCATAAATTCATCATAGCTGAATCACATTTAAGCTTATAAAAGCATGTTTTTCAATCATCAAAATCTTGAAATTTAATTGAAATTAAAGAAAAAAAGTTAAAGATTATACCTACTTTAGGCTTGATCTTTTCCCAAAATGATGATAGGTTGAGAGAAAATGAATATTCTAGAATTTCTAAAATTTTATAAGTGTTTAAAGTTGCTAAAAATATGGATATCCTCCCCTATTTATAGGCCTCGAGGTTGGTGATTTAAGCTTAAATCACCCTAAGGTAATATTAGCTTAATCACTAACTTTCTAACAAAATTAGGGAGAAATGGCATTTATGCCTTTAGTGAATGGATGAGCATTTGGCACATTTAGCGTATGCTGGAATTCAGCTATGGCATTATTCTTACATTAATCTATATACAACTTTTTATGTCATTCAATTAATCATGACATGTCAATATAAAAATTCAATTGAACGTTCTATCTTGTAGTAAAAATATGTCTTAATGACTTTCTGTGAAAAAATCTAAAATTTTCTATATCAAACCTCTCAAATTAAGCCTTCGAGAATTCCTAGCATTCCAAGTTCCTCAAGCCCATTCATAACCTAATCTCGATTTCACTTTCTTGACCTCAAGTCCATGTTCAATTTCATTTTGATGTAATCAATTTCAAAATCCAAGTTGTAGAACTCTTTCAATTTCAAAATCTAACTCTAGGCTAAAAAGTTGACTTTTTATAGTTGATTTTGTTTATAGTTGACTTTGGCTACTTTATAGACTTTTGATCATGACTTTTAAAACAAGTCTCTTTTTCATCCAATAACATCAATAAACACTCTAATCATGTTAAGAGACATATGCTAGTCAACTTTTGTCTTCCTTGAATTTTTGGGATCTGGGTCTTAGTTTTCTAAATTTGGCACCTACCTTTAAATCAAACAATCAAGCTCAAATGCCTTATTATGTTAAACTAAGCCCATGAAAACTAACCAAAGCCTCAATAAGACCTTTCTTTCATTTATAACTCATCTGAGAGGATCCAAACTTAGAAAATTCCATCTAACCTCTAAAATTAAGAAAAAGTTAATTAGAGGCTAGAACAAAATAGGGTGTCTACTACTGCCCCACTTTGTTCATTGCAAGAACTTAGGAAATAGGTAAAAACTAAATAGACATGATTTTGTCTAGGACCTTATAAGGTCGTCTACAAGAAATTTTTTTTCTTTACACACATAATATCCTAATTAACTATTATTAATGAAAGGAATATCAATCTTTACCAATCTTCTACTTAGTCAATAAGGTGCCAGTTTTTCTAGTCTTTTGCCTATCTAAACGGATTGAACTTAACAGGAAATTTAACAATGTCAACTTTACTGGTTTTTTCTATAACCAAATAAAGTGAATTGATATACCTACTTTATTAGTCTTTCACATAACCAAATGAAAGGACTTAATTGCCAACTCTATTAGTCTTCCACATAACCAAATAGAGTGGAGTTACATAAAGTGCCTACTTTGACAAACTTACACATTGCTAAACAAAAAAGACTTGACTCAAAAGCCTACTTCACTGATCTTTTGCCTAATCATATGAAAAGGACAAAAGAAAACTAACTTCATCAACCTTCTACCTAATCAAATAAAGTATATGAAAGGACCATAAAATTTACTAGTTTTTTCACATAATTGACTGAAGTTGACAAAAGAAAACTCTATAATTGAATGGAGTTGACTTAAAATCTACTTCACTGACCTTCCACATAATCAAATGAAGAGGATAACTAACTCTATTGGTCATCTACATAACTAGGTGACGCTTACAAAAAAAGTTAGTCTTTCGCATAATCGGGCGAAGCTAACTCAAAACCTACTCCACTGAGCTTTCATAAAATTGAATGAAGCAGTCAAAGAAAAACTTTATTGATCTTCCACATGATCAAATGAAGCAAACTTAATCTCCTTTTCATAGGGCATAACATCCCTACAAGGTGCCAATTTTGCTAATTTTCTACCTAACCAACTAGACTGGACTTTTTTTTTCTTCTCCCTCTTGGTACTAACTAAATTGGATTTAAATCACTGGGAATAAATGATATTACCTATGGTATCATCGATTAGGGAACAATCCTTGTTTCCATGGTCACACCAGGGATATTTTCCTTTTAAATAATTTTGTTAGTTTAAGCTCTACAAGCCAATCATTAAGGTTGTAAGGCATTAGCATTTAGTGATTTCATGTAATCAAACATTATATTTATCAATGTAGATAAAGCCCATGAAACATATTGACCTTATAAAGGAATTGTAAAGAGGTGCAATTATGAGATCCCTATGCATCAGAGTTAGTTTCTAAAATATTTTTGGTCATTGTATTGTCAAGATAGGGCATTGATAAAGCACCAAAATTGGCATATTTAAGCCTCCATGCATATGATGCATGCAACTAATCTCATAAGTTGAAGTATAAAAGTACTCAAGGATATCATATAGATGCTCGTTATGGTAGCAAATTCATTGAACTTAACCCATTATAAGACTTCCATTTGGTATTTCACTCAAGTGTCTATGAATATACTCTTATCTATTAGCAATATAAGTAATCCTTGGACTCATGACATTAGGTCATTTCATATGAAGAGTGTCATGCTTTAATTGCATCGTAAATAGGTCCATAATAGATGGATGCTTATGATAGGGTGATGTTAGGTAAGACATAAATCATATGGTAAGTGAATGAGTGGTCCAGAGAGGATTCATCACCCTAAGTGATATGAGAGGACATATCTCACATATACTTGGCCTTATGTTAACATGAAGTCTTTAGCAAAGGCAATATTAATTATAGAGTAAACACATAGGGGTTGTATACCAATATGAAATAGGCTAAGAGTAGACATAAACCATGCACTTACTAATTCCAAGATATTTATTACACAGAGAAACTAAACACTGAAGGGCTTGTCAAAACCATATTGACACTCCATCCATATTGGGTGGCCATGATGTATTGCTAGATATCATCCTTGGTTTATAAATATAAAATATTCTTAATTAGGCTATTTTATATTCATTGCCAGTATGATAAGGGCCTAATTAGGTCACAGCTAAGGGTGATTAGTTGAAATTAAATTGAGACTGGGTTTATATGTCTAATACAAGTAATGGTTACTTAGGCCTATTTTTGAATAAGTGCAAATAGGCTAGTGGTCAAATTATAATTTCTCAAAAATTAGAATTTTAAACTCTAGGCTATATAACCCTTATTAGACATCCCTTATAGCTGAATAGAGGCTTTAAAAATCAACTAAGAGACACCAAAATAGGGTTAGGTGACACCTTCTAGAGTCCCTATGGAAGATTGCACCAACTCATTTGCAACAAGAGGAAAATTAGTTTTTTTTTTTTTCATTATTGAATCAAGGTCCTCTAAGTGCAAGGAACGGTTTATTAATACCTAAGCTACTAGCATGACTCCCAACAATAAAGGCTCTTCCTTGTTGAAGATTTTTTTGGTCACCTGTATGGATAACCATTATAGGCTGGACACTTCCATAGCTATGGTTTACAATAATTAGGCTTAGTGTTTTTGATAATTAGGTCATGGAATTATTAAAAAACTTCTCAAAATTGGGTTATATTTGACTTTGGAATAGGTCTTGAGGTTTCTTGATCTAAAATATTAATCAAGATCTTGCAAGATGATCCTTTTTAAGGAGTCTCAAATTAGTATTTTTAGCACATTTTCGGTGCCAAGTTTATATCTTATTTGTAAAATTTTTGTAATTTGATTACTTGCTACCTTGAGACTTCTTACAACTTCTTGTAATGCAATATGAATACATATGCATGATTTCTACTTTCTTATTAATATGCAATCATGATACAAGATTTATCTCAATGTCATTCATGATCCACTTTGCTTTAGTAAAACACTTGTTATGACGATTTTGCTTTCCTTCATCTCTTTTAATTCATCATGGCTTCCATTACCATTTTTCTCTTTCATTCTTATCTTTTTTTCCCTAAAAGCATTTAATACCTATTCTTTTCATCTAGGTAACATCCTCTATGTTTCATTATTATTCACAGATCTTATGGCTTTCACCTCTATTTTCGTTTTCATTCTCATTCTTTTTTTTCTTTTTTGAAGCATTCAACCATAAAATCTTTTCACTTAGGTAATCTTAGACCTTTGATCACTATAATTTGAAGCAGATACCAATTTCTCGATAGAATATTGGTCTTTCTTATCAAAATATAAGGCATTTTATGTTTATTCCTCATCAATTTATTAATCATCATTAAACAAATCAACAAACAATGACATAACACAAGGATAAGCCAAGAAAAAGAGTTCAATTCATTAATTAAAAATGCTTGACAATCAACAACTAAAAGTTTTTAACAATTCACAAAAAAGGTTAGTGAATACTTAACAAAGAATAAAAATTCAACAACTAGCCTTTTAGCCAATAAGATCTCATATTTTCATAGAATAAATCTAGTTTAACTTTCCGGAATACCATTCGATAAATAACTTCATTTAGACATAGCAAATCTTCTAAAAACTCTTTTAAACCATGCCATGTCCTTTTTTCACTGAAGACATCATCTTAAGGAAGAGTGAATAATTCCTCAAAGCCATATGAACCCAACACTTTGGCATTTAATGAGGAATTTTGTTAAACTAAAAACCTTTAGCACTTGCCTGTCACAGAAATCCAACAACATTTGGCATTTTTCTGTGCACCATCTCTTTAAACATAATACATTTTCACCCTATTGGAATTTATTGAACCAGGCAATTCACTCTCATTCATCTTGGTCAATATTAGAGCTCCTCCAAAGAAAGCTCTTTTCACCATATAAGGCCCTCCCAATTTGGAATCTATTTGCCTCGAGTATCTTTCTAAATTGAAAGAATCTTTCTAAGTACTAGCTCACCTTTATGAATTTATCAAGGATGAACTTTCTTATCATTTGCTCCCCTTATTCTCTTCTGATACATTTGCTAATGACAAATAGCTTTCAATTTTTTCTTCTCAGTAAAGTTGAGCTATTCATACTAGGATCTGACCTTTTTAGCCTCTTTCAATTTGGCTTCCATCTAAACCTTTAATGAAGAAATTTCCACCTCTATTGGTAACACCTATTTAATCTTATATACTAAGGAAAATGGCATAGTACTTGTAGAGGTACAAATTGAAGTTTGATAGGCATGCAAAGCAAATGGTGACTTTTCATGCCAATCTTTATATGTCTTGGTCATCTTTGATACAATTTTCTTTATGTTTTTATTGGCTACTTCTACTGTCCCATCATCATTGGGCAGTATATTGCCAAATTATTATGCTTGATTTTGAGTTGCGCACACATTTGTGCATCATTTTGTTTTTCAAATTTGAAGCATTATTTGCGATGATTTATTATGGTATTCTATATCGGCATATGATTTTTTTTGACAAACTTGTATACCACTAACTTAGCTACATTAGTTACATTCACATAAGAAATAGCTTCCACCCATTTAGTGAAGTAATTTATTACCACCAGGATAAAACGGTGCCTATTCGAAGCTTAAAGCATAATTAGGCCTATTATATCTATGCTGCATATTGAAAACATGAATAAAGATGTCATCACATGCAACTATGATAACGGCATATTAATCTTATTTGTATATATCTAACATTTATGACATTTACATGCATACTTTAAGCAATTACCCTCCATGGTCAACTAGTAACATCCAAGTCTCATGAATTGTCTAGCCATATGTGCCCACTGGGGGTGCATTCCACATTTTCTTTATGGACTTTTTCCATTATCTTCTTAGCTTTAATGGCATTTACACACCTCAGAAGCACTTGATCCCAACTTTTATTTTATAGGACTTCACCATCAAGGATGAAATTCATGGTTGTTCTCTTAATGTTCTCTAATCATATAAGTAGCATGATCCAAATGCTGTCGATCCTTGACATACTAGAGAATATCATAATATCATGGCTCACCATATTTTTTGGCCTTCATTTTATGGCAATTAGCAGGGATTTCATGGATACTCATCTTAATCAGCATTATTTTAGCCCTATCAGTCACTTTTATCATGGGTGACAAAATAGCTAAGGCATTAGCAATCTAATTCTCCTTCCTGGGTAAATGTTAAAAATCTATCTTCTCAAACTCTTTCACCAATTCAAGAATCAATTTCTTATACTGTACAAATTCCCTATCATTGGTTTCTTATTCACCCTGGAGCTGATATATTAGTAGAACTGAATCCCATACACTTTCAAGGATTTTACTTTTGCTTAATGGTAGCTTGCACCTCTATAACACAGCTTCATACTCAACTATGTAATTGGTGTAATCAAAATGCAATATAACAGAAGTATATAATGCTTTCCACTTAGGGAAATCAATATCGCTACTATCCTATACCCTATGTCATTAGTAGTACCATCAAAGTACATCTTCTAAGATTTATCCTCTTGTGATCCCTCTTTCCCTTGAGATATGCCCATCAATTCCTCATAAAAAAATGAAATCTAATGGCTCATAACCTTCCATAACCTAATTTGCTATGAAATCAACTATGACATTGCCTTTTATGGCATTCTTAATCACATATGCTATGTCAAACTCTAAAGGCAATACTTGCCATCTTATAGTTTTTCCCAAAAAAGTTAAAGCTTTACACGGGTACTTAATTGGATCTAACTTTGTAATCAACATAATCGTGTGATAGAGCATATACCGTCAGCCTAAGCCAATGCACAACACATTTTGTCCACCAATGAGCAATTAGCCTCATAATCTGCAAACTTCTTGCTAAGGTACTAGATCGCCTACTTTTTCTTCCTTATTTCATCATGTTACCCTAGTACATAACCCATAGACCTTTCAAATACTGATAAGTACAAGACTAATGGTTGTTTTGGCATTAGCGGTACCAACACATGTTTGATACATAACACATGCCACTTTCTTTAGCAGACTCGGCAATCATATCATCGACATTCACTTCTATTTTTGATGCAACACCCTAAGAACAATGTCCTTAAACCTCTAAATAACAATTTGGATCAAAGACTAGAAAACTAGAAAAACAATAAGAAACAAAATAAGATTCTTAACTTGACAATTTAAATACAAAACACAAAACCAAGAATACTAAGAGAATTAGAAACTTAACCTAATGCTTTACTATCAATTGCAAACCAAGAATATCAAAAGTTGAAAGGCACAAGATTAAACTACCTTGATAAGTTTTGTTGGAGTCTAAAGAAAAACTCAAGGGAATTTGCCTCACCAAGAAGACTACTTGTATTAATCATCTAAAGAAAAGCTAAAAACCTATTTTAAAATTGCAATGACTATTTATAGCCAAAAGACAAAACCCTAAAACATTTTATCAAGTGAAACTTGTGTAGGCCTTTAAATGGCCAATTAAAATGCCAAAACAAAGCCTCAAGCCCAATAACGAGTGTCCCAATGTAGGGCTTTTGATATAGATACTTAAAACAATTAAAATAATATATGGCAGGCAGTGCCACTTATTAAAAGGTCTGGCCCATAAGTAAACAAAAGAGAAGCCTAAATATCAACATTTGGCCTAATCACTAAATAACTAGCCCATAAGCCTAAAATGAGTTAACTAAGTGTGGTTGATTGAAGCCCACTTTCTCCTTGAAGTTCGCATCCATGCCATCTCCATCTTTAGCTTCTTGTATGAATAATTTCTTGATGAATCTCTGCACAGCCTTTTCTAGTTGTTTAGCCTGAGCTAATGTAGGAGGTCCACTTGGCGCTTAGAAGTCCTTTGGAACATCATTTATGTTGTCATTTGGAACATCCTCTATATTATCTTGCACTGGCTGGATCATATCAATCTTTTTATGCATCATGTCATGTAATGAGTCACCATGACTCTTTGATATTGCCTCGACAATTTTCAAACTAAGCAACACAACTTTATAATAAAATGTACCCCATAAGGTCACAAACATGGTTTTCTCAATATCCTCTGGTGTCATCTTAATTTGGTTATAACTAGAAAAGCCATCCATGAAGGAAAAAAAAAGAATTCTTCACTGTGTTGTCAACTAATGTGTCTATATGGGGTAATAAAAAATTATCCTTAGGGCTAGCTTTGTTCATGTCTCGATAATCCATGCACATGCATACTTTTCCATCTTTTTAGGACATGTATAATATTTGCCACCCATTTAGGATACTTAGCCATCTTTAAGAGCCTAGTATCCATTTACTTTTTCACCTCTTTTTTTATCTTTAAAAGTATCTCTGGCTTTATCTACCTTAAATTGTTGCATTAGCTTACACCTTGGTTTCAATGGAAGCCTGTGCATTACATATCTATCTCCAATCCCAGTATATCCTAGTATGACCAAACATATACATCTTTAAACATCTTCAAGAGGACAATCAACTTTTCCCTAGTGGATAAGGATATCATAGTCCTAATTTTGACGTCTCTTTTACACTCATTGGTCCCTAAATTACAATGTCTATAGATTTCCTATGAGGCATGATTTGTCTCTCTTCTTGCTTGATTAGACTTACTAAATTTAAGGGCAAGTCATAGTAATATTCATTGGAACACACTTCATTCTTTTGAAATGATTTATCAAAATTGACCCCTAGAGAGTCAACTTGTCTTTCCATATCTCTTATGTCAAGACACCTGAGAAAGGTTTACACATTGAAGCTTTAGGTGCATACATATCAAGACACTGCAATCAAGATATAACATGATATCAAGAATATTAGTTTATTCAAGAAAAGATAATTAATTTAAAAAATAAAATATTCATAACCAAGAAGACATAATGAATATGAAATTGTATCATGCTTGTTATTTATTTAATAATAACTAATAAATGAGCCTAATATAAAAAACCTTTAGATGTTGTTGGGCATCAACATATAGGGTGGAGTTCTTAATATTTCTAACAAAAGGCCTATGAACTATAGAGATCTTGGTGTCATTCCAAATCTAATGATCATAGATAAATAGAATAACCAGCTCGATCTCTGGCTTCATCACTAATAGCAACATTAAAGCTTTCAAAGGCTTTCTTCAATAGAACTAGGACCTCTTCCATATGGCCTTTTTTGTCTGAGTCTAGATAACCTATAGAACAAAAGATGTCCTAAAGAAAAGCAAAAGTCCTTCCATCCATTTTTAGCTCCAGGCCTATTTTCCTAGCCATTCTTTTATCTCTAGCCATTTTAGGTAAACCTTTTTTTTGTGCAACATTCAGTTTATATCATAATCTATTCTTTTCAATCTGATTAACTTTTTCCAAAGCTTTAGTCATTCCTTATAGATGCTTTCCTAATCCTTTGCTAGCTTGGTAACCTTTCTTGATAGTTTTTTTCAATCCCATCTTTATGCTTTTAGATAGATAAGGGTGAATAATTGGTAGTCCTTATAGTATAATATGTTATTCACAAATTCAAAGGACTAAAAGGAAGGATGAGGAATCTCCTTATCATGATCTACGTAAAGTGTATCAGTAGACATGATAGCCATGATGTCTTCTTCTACATCAATTATAACTACTTTATTATCCATAATAAACTTTAACTTTTGGTGCGAAAAGGAAGAAACTACCTTAAAAAAAATGAAACCATGGTCTACATAGCAAATAGTTGTATAAACGCACAATATTTATCACTTGAAACTTGACTTCATAAGTGCAAGGGCTGATTCTTAAAGGAACTAATCATGCAAACCACTTCTCACCTAGTCCTAAAAAGACAGATTATAGTATGATTGTTATTAATGTGCAAGGTATCAACTAGCATTCTTTGCAAAGTGACTAAAGGTAGCATGCTTAATGTAGAACCGTTTTTGATTAACACCTTCAGTAGAGTATATCCCTTATAGTTGACAGTGATATGAAAATCCTTGAAACTACCTCTCCTTCCTGACGAGATCTCATTATCATTAAATAATGTGAAGTTATTAGCCAATATATTGTCTAATAATCGACCCATTTTGTCTTCGAAAATGTTATGCACCATAAATGCCTGATTAAGGACTTTCAACAAAGCCTTTCTATGTTGTTCCAAGTTTAACAACAAAGATAGCATCGATATCTTAGTAGGTTGCTTGTTTAACTACTCCACAATGCTACACTCATTATTCTTGATAAATTTTAGAAACTTTTAGGCTTCTTGGTCACTCACTAGCTTTTTCACTGCCCTAGAAATGATCTCTATTACCATTTCTAGCTCACCTCTAGTCTCTTCAACAACCACCAATTTTTCTTTCTTAATTATAGGTGGAGCATAATACCCTACCACTTCTAGTCATGTGACTGACTTTTATCACAGCAACAATTTGAGTACTTGATTCTCCTGTTATTACAATCTCAAACTTGTATTTCCATGGAATTACTTTATCAGTGTTGTATGGAAATGTTGTGGAGACCTTAATGACTATTTGTGGAGTAGGGTTATAGTTGCAGCGCTAACAGCAAACCTTTCACAGCAAGTAAACATTGGTCTATTGACTTCGCATGGAATTGGCGTAAACCTCTTACCAACCATAACTACTGATTTAGTTGCTGGCTCATGCAATTTCTCGTAGAATTTTATTTCTTTATTACCTCTCAACTTCTAAATAATATCTCTAAAATTAGCACATCTTTGCAATTCATGTTCATCTGTGCCATGAAACCTACAGTACTTCCTTAAACTACTTACTAAAATCAACTTTTCGAAAGCACCTTAGCTTTCACTAGAGCTTTCTATACCACTTTCATAAAAGTTTTTACTTTATTAACTCTTATCTTAACCCTACATGTTTTCTCCACCTTCAACACACTCACCTTAGGCTTAGCATGATTAGGTAATGGGTTTTCAGCCACATTGGGAGAAGGTCTGGTCTCAAACTTTAACTTATAGCATCAATAAGAACTTAGACCATTTTTTTAAATGCTAGATAATTTTTTATCAAATACTTTTATACACTTACATAATACTCACATGCAGCATTTGCATGATACCATTTTGGGTAAAGAGGTTGTAAGGGTATGACATAAATTGGCGCTATTACTATCCCTAGAGCAACCATGGGTGAAATCATGATAAGACATCTAGATTAGGCTAAACTAGTGTCTGTAATATACTGGCCTAGCAGCTCTAGGTTTGTTTACAGCATTCTGAGCATTCTGGCTACTCTAATTACTACTTTATAGGTGCATGTATGTTGGGTTGCAAGCATTGATATGTACAGGCTAAGGTCGATTTTTGGCTTTGTCTAACCCTACATACCACCAAGTAGCTACACTGGTTAAGCTATCTTGGAAGCAATAGATCAACTGCTTCTCATGCTATCTTGTGACAATACATCCTACTATGGGCATTTGGACATGTTGTGCATTATACTTCTCAAAATCTAGCATTTTGAATTTTGGAGGAATGATCAACCTAGACATTAAGCCTAATTTTCTAGCATCCACGACTCCAAATTTATCTATTCCTTTTATAGTTCTTAATCTTTTCTCTATCACTTGTATTTGTATTTGCTCCTTCATAGCCTGCTTAGATGTTTTGGTCATAAGCCTCACTAACTTAGCAAATTCATCAAGATTGGGAACTAACAGATTTACCAGAGTAGACCTTGAATTTAGCCCCTTATCAACAACTACCTGTGTGTTGCAGCATTAGGATGCATATGCACCATTGAAGTGATTCTAATAGAGGGTAAGGATTGAGACACATCAACTAGAGGTGCTATATTGTCTACCCATGCATCGTTCACAGGTTCAATAGATTTTCCCTTAGGATCAGCATCTTTGGTTTGAGAACCTAAGCCTTTTATGTGCTTTTAACCTTTAGTAACCACTGTCATTGTCTTCATAATTTTGGCCAATAGTAACTTGAGTTCTTCTTGACCCCTTATCATTATTTCCTATGCTTTCTCCATCTTTTCCATGTTTCTCAAATTTGAATGACTATGGTATCCCCTCTGAATGGTATTTTCACACTTTTTCCCTATGTTTGCAATTTTTTTCCTTTAAAGAATAACACCACATTCAAAATCACGTATCATGATTATTATGCATGCTATGACATGAATGCAAATGCACGTATATCTATAAGAAAAATGAGTTATTGTGAATATAATGAAATGAATATTATGTAAGCATATCAAAAGCATTGGCTAAGGCAACAGCTCCAATAGAAAATTCCCATCAATATTGACATTAGTTATTGCATCAAGAAAACCATGTTCACATTTTTGTTCAACACAAAAACCATTTAAATTACACCGTTTAACAAGAAATGAAACCATTTATAGTTCTATTTGTCTATTGGGATAATACAGTAGGAAGTCTTAGGACAATAAGTAATCAAATTACAAAAATGTTTATAAAATAATTTATAAACATGGCAATAGAAGTAAATCAAACAAACTAACCCGAGACTCCCTAAGTAGGATCCTCTTGCATGATCTTAACTAATATTTAATATCAAGAAATCTGAGGAACTATTCAAGATTTAAACATACCTTAATATTGAAAAGTTTTTTAGCTATTCCATAACCCAAGAATATATAGATCGAGCCTGGTTATCGTAAACCAAAGCTATCCAAGCATCTAACCTCTAATGGCTATTTACACAAGTAACCCAAAAAAACCTTCAAAAAGAAAGAAACTTTGTTGCCATAAGCCATGCTAGAAACTTAGGTTTCAATAAACCATGCCTTGCACTTAGAAGACCTTAATTCAATATTCAAAATAAATAAGAAAACAAATTTTCCTCTTGTTTTAAAATGTTGGTGCAATCTTCCATAAAGATTGTAAAAAGATATAACCTCACCCTATTTTGGTCTCCCTTAGATAAATTCAATAGCAAAATTAAGGTATAAGGGATGGCTAACATATGCATATATAGTATTGGTTTAAAATTTTAATTTTTGAGAAATAACAATCCCTTAGCCCATGTGAACTCATTCAAATTAAGCCTAAGCAACCATACTTATATTAAACATATAAGCCTAGTCTAAATTTAATTTCTATTAATCACCCTCATATGTGTAACCCATTAGGCCCTCATTATATTTGCAATAAATATAAAATAGCCTAATAAAGAATATTTTATATTTATAGACCAAGATTGGCATTTAGTAATGAATTATGGGCATCCAACATGCAAGAACTGTCACTATGGTTTTCACAAGCCCTTTAGTGTTTAACATCTGAATGTCATAAATATCCTTTCATCATATATCCTGGAATTAGCAAGAGTATGGTATAATGTCTACATTTAGCCCATTCTATATTAGTATGCAACCCTTATGTGTTAAGTCCATAATCAGTATTGCCTTGGCCAAGGACTTTGAGTTAACACAAGCTAGGCATATGTGAGATATGTCCCTTCATATCACCTGGGGTGATGAATCCTCTTTGGACCACTTATTCACCTATCATATGATTCATGCCATACTTAAAACCACCATACCATAAGCATCTATATATTGAGGACTCGTTAATGATGGAATCAAAGCATGACATTCGTTATATAAGATGGCTTGCAGTCATAAGTCTAAGTATCACTTATGCTACTTGCACATAAAAGTGTTTCCAAGACACTTGAATACTAAATGGAACTCTCCTAACTAGTTATGTTTAGTAAATTGTTACCATAACAAGCACCCATATGATATTCTAAAGTATCTCTATACTTTAACTTATGAGATTAGTTGTATGCATCACATAGAGGTTTTCATATACCAATCTTTATGCATCGTTAATACCCTGTCTTGGCAATACGATGACTAGGAATGTTTTTAGAACCACAACTTTGAAGTATAAAGATCTCATAATTGTAAATTTTTACAATTCCTTTGAAAAGCCAATATGTTTCTTGGGCTTTATCTACATAAGATATTTATAACAATTATATAATTAAACCTTATGGATAAAGAAATACCTTTATAACATTAATTAAATATAATGTTTGATTACATAAAATCACTAAAATCCAATGCCTTACAAGCTACAACGAGTGGCTTGCAAGGCTTACACTTACAATCTCCCACTAATATTAAAGCCAATCACCTATATGTCTAAGTCTCATGCCCTCTATATGACAATCATGTTTCTACTGGGACAGAACTTTACTGAAAAAATTAGCTAAGTTCTCCACTATAGGTACTTATTCCATATTAACATTACATCTTTTTATAATATCTCTAATTTATCAATGTAACCCACATTTGGATTTATTATGAGCCCTTGGTTCTTTAGTGCAGACAACTAATTACGTCCGGCCCCTTTTTCCTTAGTCCTAAATATCTTAGATTTAGAGTCAAATGATTGCCCTGGTAGAGGTCAACCTCCTTCAGGCAAAATGGCATTTTTAAGATTAATTTAGTCATACCTAAATAGTTGTCATGCATGTGACAGAAAAAGTGTAATTTTGAGGGTTGTAGAACATAAATCTTTGATAAAAATGACAATATTTAAGAAAAATTAGTTTTAAATATTTTCTTGCCAAATTTGAAATTCATTTTTGTAGATGATATCATTGTCAAATTTTTTATTTTTAGGAATTTTTTGAGATTTTTTTGTAAAATTTGTGAAGTCAACCATCGTATACTTTTACCAACACATATGTATATGTTGATACTCACCCTGAAAAATAAAAAATATTTAAGAAAAAATACATATTGGTATTTTATACTGCTAGGTGTAAAATTATCAATTTGAGTATTAAATTTGAATTTTTTATCATACTGCGAGTGTCCTACTCATGAATTTTTTTAGTAAAACTCGCTCCAGATTTTAAGTTTTTATTTTTATTATTTCTACCAATTAATATTTTGAGTAATGTGTTAAATTCAATTCATTTTTACAAATTTAAATGTATTATTGGAATTTTCTCCTCGTAAATTTTTTTGGTAAAATGTTCCCAAGTTTAGAATTTTTAAAATTCTTCAAATACATTTATTAAATTCATATTAATTTAGTTTTTGAAACTCTAATTTATTTTATGATTTTTTCATTTTTTTTCAATATTAATTTTCTTTCAAAAGGTTTTTCTTGTAAAATTTTACGAGTGTAGAATTTTTAATTATCTTTTTATTGTATATAAAACATCTCAAAAATCCCTTCAGTGTTCTACACTTGGAATTTTTATAAGAAACTTCTATTATTTTTATTTTTGGGCTAAATTTCTTTAATAGGCTTAAAACTTGAAAATTTTGCTAATAAGTCCATTTGTTTCTCAATAAGCCTAGTAAGCTTTCCGAGCCCATCTTTTATTTTCCTCCAAGCCCATTCATTTTCTACAAGCCCAATTTGTTTATTTCCACCAAGCCCATTAACTCACAACAACGCCCAATTAGGCCCATTTGGATTTTTCAACAAGGCCGAATAATATTTTCTCTATTAATTCTTTGGATTCAAATTTTCTATTAGTTCTTTTGGATTCAAAATTTCCATATGAATACTTAATTGGGCCTTTTATGTGATTAAATTCATAATTAAATTCGTTAAGTCTTAACTTTTAATTTCTTACAATTTAGTCCTTACACTTTCATTTTTTTAGTTTTTCATAAAAATTTGCAATTATAAGTTTTTTATTCGTACATTTTTTTTATAATTTGCGTATATTGATTTTAAGTTTAGAATTTGATGATGCAATTATGCAAGAATTAATTTAATCAAGATTGAATTTTATCATTAAATTAATATTATCTTAATAACAATAATAAAGCCTGATATTATGCTAGATGACTCAACATCTTGAGTCACACAAAAGGACAAAAATTCATTAATTAAATCTTATTAGAGAGCAAAAAAATCTAGAAAAGTTAAAAATTATCAAAAACATATAATAAATAAAAAATAAAAAGAAAAAAAAAAGGCTAATCCAGCTAAGGGTTTTTTTCACACCTTGGCTGAATCTCCCCTTTATAAAGAAGAAGATGATTCAAGTTGGAGGCTTTACCATATCATAACAAAAAATAACTAAAAACATAAAAAAATCTGTAAGTTTTCAAGCTTTTTAAGGTAATTTCTCCCATGAAAATTTTAATTTTTGTTTATTTCATGCTTGATTCTTCCTTTTAGTGAGTCTTGTGACTATTTGAGCTCATGGATTTTGATCTATGTTGAAAGACAAAGTATAATGGCTATGAACAAACTTTTATGATTTTCTTGTTATATTTAATTTTTATTAATAATATGCTGATTTTCATCAAGATAGTTTGTTTTTGCTGACAGAAATATTGTTATTTTCATGTATATATTTTCATATTATTTTTCTTAATATTTCCATTTTGATTTATGTTGATATGTTCATTATTTACGATGGTTATACACATGTTCAAGCTTGATAAAAATTATAACGTGTTTATATTAATTTTTATAGGAAGAAAAACATGTTTGCATGATTTTTTTTTATGTTGGCCGAATGTGATGGTGATTTTTGATAATATTTTTATGCTTCATTTTGTGATATTTTGGATTATTTTGTGATATTTTGGATTATTTTGTAATATTTAAAACTTGCGAGGGCTTAAAAATAATTTTCTCAAAAATTTTAAGGCTTTGGATAGGTGTTTCCAAGCCTTGGCCAAACCTAATAAGATGATTTCATGACTTTTTTTTTTTAATTTTTTAAGTTATTTAGCAATTATAGAAAATCTAAAGACAAAATTACAAAAATTAAAAAAAATATTTTAAAGCCTTGCTTCTCTGAATTCTTTTTGTGACTTTAGTATGATTTTCATGATTTTATGATGTTTTTGATGCTTAATTTTGATGCTTAATTACTATGATTTTCATGATTTTTGTGATGTGTTTGATGCTTAATATTTATGATTTTCATGATTTTCTTGTAGGACTAAATTGCAAATACTGAAAAAAAATTTCTAAGGACAACCAAGCTTGGTCGAATTCATTGTGAACCTTTAAGGGCATTTTTCATGCATTTTAAATATGACTAAATGCATATCATGCATTTTAAACCTTTTAGGGACTTCTTTGTATTTTATAAAGTTTAAGGACTCATTTGCAAAACGTGAAAAAATTATTCCAAGGCCATGGAACTTGGCCAAATACTTCACATGATTTTTAATATGTTTTCCTTGTTGATTTTGATGTGTTTGATAATTAATTTTGTATTTTATTTCCTATAGGGTCTATTTTGTAAAGTTAGGAAAGTTTAGGGACCATTTAAGAAAACCTTGCATTTTAGGGTTAAGATGGTTTTTCTCACATCAAATTACCCATTTAACGTATTTTGATCATTTTAGGAATATTTTTAGCATTTTTAGCCACTTGTGGGGTTACAATGCAATTTTGATAAATTTAGGGACTTACTAGCAATTTTTGCATTTTAGGTTAATTTTTTGTCTAAGTTACCCATTTAGGGTAAAATTGTTAGGTCATATCATTTTTGAGTCTTTTAAGGTTATCGGCATACTTTTATGTCAAAGGTACATCTTAGAGGTAATTTAATAATTTTCATTAGAATTGAGTTTTTATGATCACCAAGATACTGTTACATCAAAGTGCATAATAGGGATATGTTCATCTTTTTATGAAATTTTTGAGTCCTGGGTTATTAGGATACTTTTATGTTGAAGGTAGACTTAGGGATATTTTAGTAATTTAAATTAGACCTAATTCCTATGTGATCACTAGGATACTTCTATACCAAGGGCACAGTAGGAATAGGTTCTTTTTGTTATGATCGAGTCTTTTAGGTTATTAGGATACTTTCATGTCAAAAGTATACCTTAGGGGCATTTAGGTAAGTTACCTTAGAACTGAGTCCTTTAGAGTCACTAGGATACTTTTATGTCCAAAGTTTACTTTAGGGGTACTTAGGATAAATTTTTATTATTTTTGATAAAATCAAAATTTTTGAAAATTAAGCCAACATCTCTGAATTAAAATAATACATGAAATTTCTCCCAGCATAAGGAAGAGGTTTCATGGATCATTTTAATAATGAGATGTCCTTTAAAAATGAGAAAATCAAGATTTTTATGAATTTTGAAAAAATAAAAACTTTTATATTCCTTAGGCCCTCCAGTGGGTTGCAAAAGTTATTTTAATTTGTAAAACCTTTCGTATTCCTCCAGCTCTCTAGTGCAGTGTATGAAAAAGATAATGATAAAATGTTCCATGTTTCTTCTATCTTTCAGCGGGGTACAAAATATATTTTGATTTTTTAAAATATTAAATCCTTGATTTTCTCAAATGGAATAATAAATTTGTTTCATAAAATTTTTATTTTGATATATGGGAATTAAAATTAACTATCGGATATTGAAATCGAGTAAAAAAATTGAATTTGAAGTTAACACATGATTAATAAGGTATTGATTACCAAGTGTCATGAAAGGATTGATCTTTACTTATGATTATAATCAACTCCTAGATCCTTTCAAGTGATCTCTGGTATTTTCACATACCTTAAAGTTTGTTCTTAAGGGTTTCGTAACCCTTAAAATACAAACTTCGGTAGGTGACCAATCTCACTTAGCCAAAATAGATTGGTGGCAACTCCAAAATTAATAATTGTTTTGTTACCACTATTCAAGTTAGGTTAAGTGAATGATTCATTTCAACAACCCGATCCCCAAAAGCAAAAATAAAAATGATATGGCCTCAAAAATAAAAAATAATGGTATATAGATATATATATATATAGGAACGAAGGATACACCCGCATTTTAAGTCAACCTAGTCAAGATTTGTATCTTGGCTATGTTGTGACACTTAGCTCATGCTATGGCTCCATTGTTATCACAAGAAAGTGGTACTGGATCAACCATGCTTGTAACCACACCAAGTTTAAGTGATAAACTTCTTCATCCAAACTACCTCTTTTACAGCCTCACAAATGGAAATGTATTCAGCTTCAATTGTTAAGTCTGCTGTTGTAGTCTATTTGGAACTTTTCCAAATGTCTGCAGCACCATTAAAGGTAAGTACAAAAGCACTTTGTGATTACTATCATCCTAGTTAGATTAGAAGCTAGCATCAGTATAACCCCTTACACAGAGTTCAACCCCTCCATATAGCAAAAAGATATCCTTAGTCCTATACAAGTATTTAACGAGATTCTTCACATCGATCCAATGACTTTCACTAGGATCAATTTGGTTTCTGCTCATGATACTTAGAGCGTATGATACATCCGGTCTTGTACATAGCATAGCATACATAATGGATCCAATAGCCAAAGCATATGGAACCTCATCCATCCATGCCCTTTCATTTGATGTTTTAGGACTCATCTATTTCAAGTAATGCACACCATATACCATAAATAGGATTCCTCTTTTAGAGTTTTCCATGCTAAACCTCTTTAGCACCTTTTTTATGTAAGTGGATTGGGATAAGCCAAGTAGTCTTTTTTATCTATATCTATAGATCTTAATTCCCAAAATATATGTTATTTCTCCCAAATCCTTTATGGAGAATTGTCTAGACATCCAGACCTTAGTGGTCTGTAGCATTGTTATGTCATTTCCTATGAGCAATATGTCATCAACATGTAGCACTAAGAAAATAATAGCCTACCCATTTATCTTCTTGCAGACACATAGATCATCAAGATTCTTTATGAAGCCAAATTCTTTAATTACTTTATCACATCTAATGTTCCAACTCCATCAAGCTTGCTTTAGCCCATATATGGACTTTCTGAGTCTACATACCTGATTTGGATTTAGCTTGGATGTAAAACCACCAGGTAGTGTCATGTACACTTCCTCTTGCAAATTTTCATTGCAGAATGTAGCTTTTACATGCATCTACCATATCTCACAATCATGATATGCACCTATACCAAGCATTATCTAAATGGCTTTTACCATGGCAATGGGAGCAAAGGTTTCCTCATAAACAAGGCCTTCTACTTGATTATAACCATTTTCCACTAATCTGCCTTATACATCTATATGTTACCTCTATATCAGTCTTTCTAAATATCAACTTGCACCCTATGGCTTTTATCCCTTTAAATGGATCAACTAGAGTCTATACTTGGTTGACTTCCATGGCATCCAATTTGGATCTCATTGCTTCAAGCCATTTATTGAAATCAATGTCAAAAATTGCTTCTTTGAAATTTGTAGGTTCAATATCTAAAGACAAGTCATCTTGATTCATGAAGCATTCATATCTTTCTAGAGCTTGCTTGATCCTACCAGGTTGAGCATCTAATGTTTCAACATTGGGCTTTGGTTCCATTGAAATATCAATTTGTGTTCTTGAATTTCTTCAGGATCAATTTTACTCCTATTGAACTCCTTTAACAGAAAGTCCTTTTCTAAAAAGACTAGGTGTTTCGAAATAAATACTTTTGTTTAATTGGATGGTAAAAGTAGTATCTTTATGACTCTTTTTGATGCCCTTGATTGATTTGGCTAGAAGCTTATCAGTCATTATTCCCTTCACAAAGTTGAACAACCTCAAATTTTGAGATTAGAAAATACTAGTCTTTACCATAACACATATCATATGGCGTCTAATCTATGGATATAGATTAAACCCTTTTAGAGGATATGTGGTAGTTTCTAAGGCATATCCCAAAAAGGATCTCAAAAGGTCTACCTTAGATATCATGGAACAAGCTATGTCCAACAAGGTTTGGTTTCTCATTTCATACACTGTATTACGTTATGGAGTTTTGGGTAGAGTCGATTGCGACAAAATACCATTTTCTAGTAAATGACCCAAGAATTCTCGACTTAAGCATTCTCTTCCTTAATCAAATTGAAAAGCTAGAATACTTTTCCTAGTTTGTTTCTCTACTTTAGCCTTAAACTCTTTGAACTTTTCAAAAGCTTTGAACTTGTACTTTATTAAGTTCATGTCCCTATACCTTGAGTAATCATCAATAAAGTTAATGAAGTAAGAATACCTATGTCTAGTCATTATATTCATTGGCTTACATCATGTACCTGCAGAAGGCCTAACAAAATTACTATCCCTTTAACTTTTACTAGTGAAAAAAGTCTTAGTCATCTTACTATGGAAAAAACGATTCATAATCAAATGGGTCAAGGTAACCTTGTTTCTGTAACTTGGACACTTGAGTCTCATTAACATGTCCAAGCATATAATGGAAAATATAGGTTTTTGATTTATCATTCTTTTTAGCTTTCTTCACATTTATGTTGAGTAAGGCATTTCAGGATCCAACATAAACAACCTATTCTTTATTGAGGTCAATCCATAGACCACGTCATTTAGAATATTGGTGTAACTTTTGCTTTTCATTCTAAATTTAAAATCATCATTATGAGTGAGGTTGAAACTGAAATGATATTTTTTGATAATCTAAGAACATAAAGACATTTTTTTTAGTTCTAAGGTCATGCCTATAGGCAATGATGAGGTATAGGTTTTGATGGCAGTGGCTTCAACTTTTGACCTATTGCTTATTCTTAGAATTACCTCGTTGGAGCCTAACTCTTTGCTATTTTTCAACAGTCTTATGTCATTACATATGTGTGATCCATAACCCGAATCAATTATCTAGGTAGTCAAATCAATAATGGAGTAATTCAGCTCAATCATGTTAAAGTTAATTAGATTCCTTTTATTGAGAACACTTCTCAATTTTACTTTCCAATCCAGACATGTTGGGCTTATGGCATCTAATATGTCTAGCAATACAGTTACTATTACCATGACCTAGTGTGAAATAAGTATAATTAGTTATTCGTGATTAAACCAATAATGACAAGGTAATAATCTTTATTGATTTTCCCATTAATTTATCAAAATAATAGCCTTCACTATTACTTAAAAATCCTTTCAAGGTATTTCTAGTGGGCTTGAACTCTTTTAAACATGTTACAACCTTAGGGATAGCCTAGCAAATTGCAACAGGCCTAATTGGATAGGCAACATAGTTCGCTAATTGAATCTCTATGCAACTGCCAAATTAGTTAGGTGGCAACTCTTTGCTTAAATGCATTATATGTAATTTTACTAACATCACCTCTAACACCATACAGTTAAGTTTGTAAGCATCTAGACAACAAGACATTAGTTAAGTAGGACCTATTAATTATAACTCAAGCAATTTGGGTGTAAAGGACCATGGGAATAAACCAATAAATCCCTACAGCTAAAACTAAGCATCTTATTATAATTTAATGGAAGACACCTTTATCATGTGAAGCATGTGACTCATATTGAATGATGCATTTCTTTTGCTTATTTTATCTTTTATTTAAGGTCTCATCATATTTTCATGCTCCGTATAGACAATTAATTTCATCTAGATCCTTTCTTCAATAGTCTAAAATATCCAGGATTGAAAAACCTAGTGGTCACCATGGTGGGGGTCAACCTCCTCCATTTGAACTGGCCATTTTCAAGACCTATTTAGTAATGCCTAAATGGCCCCTCGTGCCGTGATAGAAAAAGTGCAGTTTCAAGGGTCATAGAAAACAAATCTTAGATAAAAAAGATGAATATTAAGGAGAAAAATTCGTTTTTAGGGATTTAATTTTAGTTATGATATCGTAATCAAATTTCTC
Source organism: Adansonia rubrostipa (assembly GCA_038381775.1). Taxonomy (NCBI): domain Eukaryota; kingdom Viridiplantae; phylum Streptophyta; class Magnoliopsida; order Malvales; family Malvaceae; genus Adansonia; species Adansonia rubrostipa. Next base: position 7,571,941 of record JBBYHM010000022.1, on the reverse strand, counting down.
ATTTTTAGGGATTTTTTAAAATTTTTTTCATGAAACTTGATAGGTTGACTATTATATATTTTTATTGATACTCGTGTAGATTTATCTCGATACTCACTTTGAAAACTCTAAAATGTTCAAGAAAAAAATCCATGTTTGCATTTTTTTACACCAAGAGATGTCAATTTGTTAAATTTAGTACTTAGTTTTGAATTTTTCACATTACCGCAGTGTCTTATTTGCAAAAATTTTTTGGTAAAACCTACTTCGGATTCCTGGTTTTTATCCTTATTATTTTTATTGATTAATATTTTGAGTAATGCATTAATTTCTCTATAAGCCCCTATATTTTAAAATTTTCTTGTTTTTGGACATATTTTTCAAATTTTCATAGGAGGTCTTTTTAGTTAATTTCTTTCACTATGAATTTTTCCATGGAAATTTTTATTTGAGTTTTCATAGATTAAAATATTTTCTTATTTATTTTATTTATTTATTTTTATGAGCCAAATAAATTTTCCATAGGCTTAAAATTTTTAAATTTAGTAATGGGCCTTAAAGCCTATAAATTCTCCAATGAGCTTATTTTTGTTTTCTAACAAGCCCAATAAACCCATTTTGATTTTTCCACAAGCTTATTTTGAATTTCCAACAAGGCCAATAAGCCTACTGGGATTTTCCAACAAATCGCACAAATTTTTTCTCTTTCTAAAATTTTTTATTAATGCTTTGGGTAAAAATTTTTATATAGATATTTAATTATGCCTCCCATTTGTTTAAGTTTGTCACAACGTGCTCTTATCTGGCACAACACCTACTTGAATCGCTTGGATGGTGATGCATGTGACTTCAAAAGAATGTTAAGAATTGTCATAAGGTTATCCTTTGACCGGGAATTGAACTAAGCATGATGAGTTATATGGATATTTAATTATAACTCCCATTTGTTTAAGTTTGTCACGATGTGCTCTTATCTGGCACAACACCTACCTGAATCGCTTGGATGGTGACGCGTGTGACTTCAAAGGAATGTTAGGAATTGTCATAAGGTTATCCTTTGACTGGGAATTGAACTAGGCATGATGAGATGATAATAAAGGGAAAGACCATTAAAAGAATCGCTCATCTAATTAGTCTTGGATGGCTATTACAAAGTGATCCAAGATTTAGAGTCACCGTCGATCATTTTGGGCTTAGGCATGATCAGATGCCCATTGAAAATGACATTTTAGGTTACAAAACTTGAAACATCGATTTCAAGGTCTATGAGGTCTAGAGATTTGCTAGTTGAGTTCGGGAGTTGGTTACATGTGGAGAAAGATTAGTACCACCATGATGCCTTAAATTGGTACCCGCTAGCCATGTCTTGCATAGGTTTTGGTTTCTTTGATTTTAAGTTGCAATTTATTTTGATATAATCCCCTTTTAATGCATGAATTTTATGTGAAAATTGTAAACCTGGGTTTTAAGAAAAAAAATTAAATCACATATACACGCCACAGATGCAAGAAAACATAGGGATTTTTTATGAAATTGATTTTTGCATTTAATTTCAAAAATCAAATATTTTACGTCAAGCATTAGAGAGATACTGGCATGGAAGATGGCCTTATAATTTTCAAAAATGATTTAAAAATTTGAATGCATGATAGAAAACACAAAAGGAAACATGTTACTAAGATGAAAAAGAATATAATAATATTGCATAAAAAATAAACACACAAAAGCATAAAAAGGAAGGGGAGTCAAAATGTATCTCATTCTTTTTTTTGATTATTGAGGAATAATTAGAATGGCAATTTTGAGACAGTCTAGACTTAGTGGTCATTTAAGGTATAGCAAAAGAAGATTAAAAAGGCCCAAGAAAGTTCAAGAGGGACAAAATTTAGATTTTTTGAAGTTTGAAAATAGGGTTTGGAGTATCCCCTAAGAAAATTGGGTTAGAGTATCCTGAAGATGAGAAACTTGGCGGTAGAGTTTTGAAAGAATATGGTTGGAGTATCCACTCAGCGAAAGGGATTGGAGTATCCCAAAAATGAAAATTTTAGGAATTTTTTTGAAAAATAGAAAGAATATATTTTTTAACGAAAATAAGTATTTTAAAACTAAAACTAGTAATTTGAATAAAAGATAAAATTAATTTTTGTTTGGCCTTGATCCAAGCCTTGTGTGATCCGTTTTAACACTTGACTTCATGGTGAATTAATTAGATACATTTTGAGGCCTTGGCATGCTTTGAAAAAGTGGTTAAGGGAGATTAATCCAATTTTTCTAAGTAGAAAACATGGGACAACATTATGCAATTCCCCTTTGTGATTTTATTTTGGGTTCATCCAAAGGCTTTAGGAGTTAAATGAGGTACCTTTGGAAAGGTAAATCAACAATAATTAAATAAAAATATCCTAAAAATTTTAAAATATCACTTTCTAGGTAGAATTAATTTTTTTCAAATTAGGTTCATTTCAGCACTAGTAGCACGTGCAGAGGAAAAGGTGCAATAAGCTTTGAAAAATTGCCTCAAATTCATTCGGATTCATTAAATCATAAGCAATACCTTTTTAGAAAGAAATTTTCATGAAATATTATGGAAAAATATTTTAAAATTCCAAAAAAAAAATCATTCAGTGAGTTGAAAGGGCCTAAATGGAATGTAAATTGCTGATTTCAAGGGTTCCAGACAACTTTAATTTGAAAAATCATAACTCCCTCATCCAGAATTCTTCAAGGGCAAACAAGAAGTTACTAGAAAGGTGATTCAATTCCCTTTCAGGAAAAATATCAAAAAAATTCATTAAAAATGGTTTAGGGTTTGAAAATGAGTTTTCAAGTTGTGAATATAGTGTTGTCAGGGCAAAAATAGAGAGATTTTTTGGTTTCATAGGGAACTCGGGCTATGGACATAAGAACATCTGTGATAGAAAGGAATAGGTGATATGGGCTTCACAAGCTCATGTACACAATCCTGAAGTAGTTCAGACAATGAAATAGCCCACTGACCGCATCACAAACAAGGTTATTAAACTCAAGATGAAGGCATAAAAACTTTAAAACAAGTAAAAAGTTGTTTTATTTTGGAAACCAGAATCTTTAACCTTATTTAACGATAAATCCAAAATGGAAAGCTTAATTTATCCCTAAGATTGGAGGGCCAGTTTAGTGAAAACATTAAATCCATGTTATTCTCCATTTATTAGAGGTAACGTAGATTTAACTTGGGGGTTTTTTGAGAATTAGATTTTTGTAGAAAACAAGAAAGCATCTTGAAAACATATTATGAATTAAATGTTACATGCATGAAGATGAATATATATAGCACATTTAAATAAACAAAGATGATATTTTGACATGGAAAAATGACAAAAATGCAAGGAGATGGCAAATAACATGCATGAAAATGTTAGCTTCATGAATGACATCAAGAATCATGTCATGGAAGAGGATATGAATATATTTAACCAAGGAAAAGCATGCTGTAATTTTTAGGGGCAGCATCAAGACTTAATTTCAAAGCAAATTTAGCTCACAAGCCTAGAAAAACATGGTAGAGGGGTTAGCAAAACACTAAAGGTTCTAAATCTACCACAACAAAGGCCCTAAAATGAATAAATCATGATAGAAAATGGTCATGATCAACATTGATTTTGGCTCACTAAGATGATACAAATGGTAAAAAAACAAAAAATAAATAGAGAGGGGAAGGAAAAAATATAAACCTTAGCCTTGCCTTTGAGCAGAAACTAGCTTCAATTCTAAGTTCAATTTCTTCCCTCTTTACTATTTATTAGTAAGAAAGGAATGAAAAAATGGAGCTTTTTGGTTATGGTAATGTTAAAAGGGAGTTTGGAGGATAGAAATAAAGGAAAGGAATATTATAGGGTTAAAAAGAGAGCTACAAAAATGAGAGCACTTTTTTAATGTATCCATACATTGGTACAAATGTATCGATACAAAGCTTGGTAGTAGTTAAAATTCAATTTTTAGATAAAATGTATCCATACAAAGTAATTCTATCGATACATCCTTCATTGTATTGATATATTTTGGGTATTTTGCCCAATGTATCGATACAATATGCAATGCATTGACACATCTAAGCAAAATTGCCTAGTTCATGACATTTTTTAACTTTTGCACTATTGATCTTAAAATTCAATTTGGCTACGTTTTTGGCACCAAAATCATCAAAATTCATACCAAGCCTCAGCATTGGGATTATGATTGGGTTTAGCAAATTTCAAAGCCCTAAATCACAAAAAATTGGGATATTTTGATGGATTGCATGGTTTGTTTAGGGGTATGCTTCATTTTTATCCATGTTGCTGATCTCCTCAACCTTCTAGCTTTACAATTCTACTTGCCAGAACCAATTGAAAGAAAGATAATTGTACATAATACCTAGAGCTATCCTTTAATACATAAAGCAAAAACCTAGAATACCTTTATTTTTTTCTCTTAAACCATTGGTTGAGCACTTTATTATAAAAGAGCCAACTTTGACTCAATAAAAGGGAGAACACTGCTACATTGAAATGCACATAAAGCCACCAAAAAACCAAGAAAAACTTTCTATTGTCCTAGCTCTTCAAACATCCTCCCGAAACCTCTCCAAAAACCTTTATTTCCTATTTCTTTTCATTATAAAACCCCCTTTATCCTTTATATCATCAAAAAGCTCATCTTTGCTAATCCTTCTTGCTCATCTATAGCTAGTTAAAGAAAAGTAAGCCAAAAACCAAAAACCTCAAAAAATCATAGGAGCCTAAAAGTTACAACTTTGGGGCAAACAAGGAAAAACAAGTTTTGCAAGCTTTATTGGTATAATTTTTTGCACATTTTTCCTTTTTCCTTTGTATATACACATTTCATGTCATCTTAGTTAACCTTTCCATGACCTTTATATGAAAGCATGCATCTTTCAGCTTGTTTTGATGGTGTATTACGATTGCAATGCTTAAGGTTGCTTGGATGCTTAAAAATCAAAATTTTCTTTACTTATCTTAGAACAACCACTATTCCATTGGTTTTTAACATTCTCCATCATCATGCATGCATAAAGCTTGATGATGCCTCATTATCTCAAGGTGTTTGATGTTCCCTTAAGCTTAATGATGTTTGTTTAAGCTTGATGACATAAAAATCTCATCATTAATGCGAAAAAAACTTGCTATCACTTGTTTCATGCCATGAAAAGTACGTAGCACCTTTTATGTTAATATGAGCATCTTCTTAATTGTTCATGTATTTCTTTGCATTTCTTGCATTTTTAGCATGATTCAAGAGACAAAGATGTTGCCTTGTGGTTGTTCCAACATATGTTTGTCTTGGATGCCATGTTTATGTGCTTTACATCTTTAAAATGATTTCTTGATGCCTATCTTAGCTGTTTATTTGCTAAAAAACTAATTTTCAAAAATAAACCCAAGTTAAGTATATGCTACCTATAATAAATGGAGAATAACATGGATTTAATGTTTTCACTAAATTAGTCCTCCAATCTTACAAATAATTTAAGCTTTCATGTTTAGATTAATGGTTGAATGAGGTTAAAAATTTTAGTTTCCAAGATAAAAATAGCTTTTCATTTGTCATAGAGTCTTTATACCTTGATATTGAGTTTAACGCCCTCATATGTCATGGTCAACAGGCTATTTCATCATCCTAAGCAATTTCAGGATTGTGCATGAAGCCCATGTCACCCTTTCCTTACAGTCATGGATCTTAAATATCCATGACTCGAGTTTAGTCCTTAAGAAACCTGAAAAACCAAAAAACTCTCTTGTTTTGCTCTAGTAGCATTGTAGCCTAAACTTAAAAAAACATATTTGAGCCCTCAAACATTTTTTCTAGAATTTTTTGTTTAAAGGGCATCAAATTACCTTTCTAAGTATGGCTCTTTTGCTCATGAATAATTCTGGATGAGGAAGTTATGATTTTTCAAACCTAGGCTATTTGGAACCCTTGCAATCAGTAATTAACATTCTATTTGGGTCATTTTGTCCTAGTAGATGACTTTTTTAGATTTTTAAAATATTTTTCTCTAAAACTTTAAAAACTTCCTTTTCCAGAAAGGTATTGTTTGTGATTTATGATTTCAAATGAGCCTGAGGCGATGTTTCAAAGTTTGTACACCTTTTCCCCTACATGTGTTGCTAGTGTTAAAATAAACCTAACTTTGAAAATTATTTCCACCTAGAAAGTGATTTTCTATGATTTTCAAAATATTTTTATATTAGTCATCATCGAGTTGCCTATCCAGTGATACCTTATTCACCCCCCAAAGCCTTCGGATGAACCTAGAATAAATTCAAGAGGGGAGACAGTGCGATGATCGCCCCTATTTTGGAATTAAATTAATCCAATTTCCTAAATGACCTTTATCAAGATATTTGAACCTCTCAAAATGCATCTAAGTGATACACTCTGATTAACGCTAAAACAAAATGATATTTTTATTCAAATTCTCGGTTTCTATTTTTAAATACCTTTTTCACCCAAAAATATTCTTTTTCTCCATAAATAACTAAATTTTCACCAATGAGGATATTTCAACCCCATCTTTCTGAGGGGATACTCCAACCCTATTTTTCAGCTGAAAACATGAATTTTCTCTCCCTCAAACATCTTTGGGCCTTTTAACTAAAACCTCATTTCGAAAACATTAAAAATCTTCACCACTAGGGATACTCTAACCTCGCCTTTCGAGGGGATACTCCAAACCTGCTTTCCATTCAAAATCCAAAAATTTTCTCTTTGCTAGACATCCTAGGCCATTTTAATCAAACTTCCTTTTTTTCACACCTTAAGTGACCATCAAGTCCAACATGTCTCAAAATTGTCATCCCGATTATTTCTTAATAATCAAAGACAATTACGAGATACATTTCAATAGTCATTTTTTTATATTTTTATGTGTTTATCTTTTATGCAATATTATATATTCTTTTCAATCTTAATAACATGTTTCCCTTTTTTGCTGTCTATTTTGCATTCATATCTTCAAATTGCTTTAAAAAATTACAAGGTAATGTTTCCTATCTGTATCTGTCTAGTGCTTGAAACAAAATATTCAGATTTTTAAAATTAAATCCGAAGATCAATTTCATAAAAAATCCTTATGTTCCCTACACCTCTAGGTGTATATGTGATTTATTTTTTTTTTAAGTTGGATGTATAATTTTCACAAAAAATCATGCATTTAAAGGAAATTATGTCAAAATAACAATAAAGTGGAATCGATTAAATTGAAACTGAAGTAAGATATGGTTAGTGGGAACTGATTTTGAGCATTATTGGGTTACTAATCCTTCCCTATGCATAACCAACTCCCAAACCCAACCGACAAATCTTTGGACCTTGTAGACCTCAAAATTGATGTTTCAAGTTTCGTAACTCAAAATATTATTTTCAATAAACATCTAATCATGCCTAGCTCAAAATGATCGATGGTAACTCTAAGTCTTTGGCCACTTCATGATGGCCATATGAGACTAGTTGGACGAGCGATTCATCTAATTGCCTTCCCTTCACTACCGTTTCACTATGCCTAATCTAAATCCTGATCAAGGGATAAACCTAAAACATTCTTGACTAATTCCAATTCCTTTTAAGTGGATGCATCACTGTCTGAGCGATTTATATGGGTGTTGTGCTCGAGTAAGGGCAAGTCATGATAGCTTGCCAATTCTACTGGGTACGACTTAGAGAGTTAGGCTTATGACTAGCTATACCTCGCTTGGTTCTTATTTTTTTGTTTTTCATCATTATTTAGTTATAATCCCCTTTTATCTTTATCTTTTAACCTTTTACCTTTTGTGGTTTTTGTCTTATGATTGTCAAGGTCTACTTTTTGCTTGATTAGATATTGATTCGAATAAGTATGGTAATATAGGGGTAAAACAAAGGTATGATTTTTTCCCTACTAGATACTGTGCACATGCATTTGCATTAGATTCCCACTAAAGTCCATGGTAAAGTAAGTGCCTAATTATTAGGAGGAAGTAAGCTATCTACCTTCATGAATACCCCTCTACATAAGCATAGTAA
>JBBYHM010000022.1:7494414-7563819 GCA_038381775.1 Adansonia rubrostipa | reverse complement strand
GGTAAAGTAAGTGCCTAATTATTAGGAGGAAGTAAGCTATCTACCTTCATGAATACCCCTCTACATAAGCATAGTAAATAACACTTTGCAATTGCATGGTTCATCAGTTTCAACCTAAAAAAGCACCACCAAATCGTGAGGTTTCGACTCAAACACGTCATTATGCTTTTCATATCAATTTATACCATGAAAAAAGAGCGATTCTTTTTCAATCCTCTAGGGCCACCTCGTAGCATTATAATGCCTATTATCGAGGCAATTCTTGTGATTAGTTTTTGCTGCTTTTCTTCTTCTTATTAGTAATCTTTAATCATACTTCCTTATTATTTCTCATGCTTATGTCTGTAGACACCTAATTTTGTCTCGATCCCTTTTTTTTTGATAATCCTGAATATCCGAGATTGAGAACTTAACGGCAACCTTCATTGGGAATGATCTTTTTCAGATGAATCAGACATTCTCATAACCTTTTTATTCATAGTTAAATGGCCATAAGTTCACATGATAAAAAAAATTAACACTTTGATCTCTAATTTTAGATATACAAGATAAATATTTAAGGGAAAAATTATTTTTTATGTTTTCTTATCAAAGTTTTGAAATTTGTTACTACGAACGATATCGTGATCAAAATTTTCAATTTTAGAAATTTTTAGTGAATTTTTCATTAAACTTGGGAAGTTAACCGTCATATAATTGTAACGATACCTGTATGGTATTTATACCAATATGTACTCTAAAAAATCAGAATATTGAAGGAAAAATTCATATTGGCATTTTATACCATAGAGAGTTAGGTTGTCCATTTTTATGACTAATTTTGAATTTTTCATAGTATTACAAGTTTTATACTTGTAAAATTTTTCCTGATAAAATTATTTCAAATTCTGGATTCTTATCTTTACCTTTTTGTAAGTTAATATTTGGGATGATATATTTTATTTAATTCATTTTATGTAATTTTAATGTATACTTTAAAATTTTCTCGATTCTAAAATATGAGCTTTCCTTTATCTGTAAAATTTTATGATCAAATTTTCTCAAGTTTTCATTCAAAATTCTTCAAAAAATTTGCATTTAATTACCATTAAATCATTTTTTTTTCAAAATTTATTTTATTTTATAAGTTTTACATTTTTCTCTTGTTTTTAAAATACGAAGTTTACTACTCTGTAAATATTTTTCTTTTTTTTCGATAAGATTTTTCTTAGTTTATAATTTTTAAAATTCTAAAAATATTATTATTTAATCCATAATAAATCATTTTTGAAAATTTTAATTATTTTATGAGTTTTAAAATCTTTTTTGTTACCGAGATACAGGTTTTATACTCCATAAATTTTTTCGGTGAGATTTTTTTTTAGTTTCTAATTTTTAAATTTATTTAAATATTATTTTTAAATCATATTAAATTATTTTTGAAAAATTCATTTTATTTTGTTTACTTTTTATCTTCTTTCATAATTTTGCGGATAATGAAGTACAGAGTTTTTTTACACTGTGAATTTTTTCGATATGATTTTTTAAGTTTATAATTTTCAAAACTCTTCAAATATTATTGTTTAATTCATAGTAATTCAGTTTGAAAAAAATCAATTTATTTTATGAGTTTTACATTTTTTTACATATAATAATTTCCCAAGTAAGGGTTTTTCTCGTAAAATTTTAGAAGTTTGCTATCTTATTTTTTCCTTGCAAATAAAAAATTATTATTTTCATGATTAGATTGAATTAAAGTGGTCATTTGAAATTTTATTTTTTAAAAATATAGTTTTTAATTTTTACAATTTAATGTTATTAATTAATTTTACATATTATATACAAATATCACTCAAAATATCTCTAGAAATTAATGATATCATGCATGACATAAGGGGACAAGAGTCATAAATTTAAATCCAATCAATTTGTTAAAAATCAAATCATATCTCAAACAAATCAAATAAAAAATAAAAAAATAAAGACATTATGACATGTAATAAATGAACAAAAATTCCTAGAGATTTTAGAGGAACCTCATGGCACAAAGCATTCGACCACCATTCTTGCCGTCCATCACCTTAAAAAAAATCAAAGATAAAAATTCTCTCAAACAAAAAGCTTTCCATATTCTAACCATTTTTCATAGAAGTTTTCAATAAATTTTAAGTTTAAAAGCTTTCAAAGTAACTTCATCTAGAAATTTGGTAATTTTTGCTTACATCTATCATTTTTTCTTCAATATGAGTCAAAATCATGTTAAGCTCATGGATTTTATTCATGTTGAAAGTCTAACATGTTGACAATGATCAATTTCCTTCATATTTTTTAATATATTTAATTTTTTTGAAATATTATTGTCTTTGATGAGATATTAATTTTGTTGAATGTATATGTTTATGGTTATATTGTTATCCATAATATTTTCATGTTAATATGTTGATCTACATTTTTATATATTCATTTTTGTCATTTTATTTTTGTACTTGAACTTGACGATATTTATTCATGTTTATTTTCATGATTTTGTGTTACAAATTATTGATGCAAATTTATTTCTTACCTTGGCCGAATTTAATATGAATTGGTAATGATGATTTTGTGCTTATTGTTGTCTTGATTTCATGTTTTTTAGCCTATTGTGTAAATATTAGAAATTGTAGGGATTAAATCATAAAATACATAAACTTTTTTATGCCATTTTTGGTTTGGTTGATAGCTTCATAGGCTATTAGAAAACTGATTTTGTGTGTTTTGGAACATATTTTAGGTGATTTTAACATTTTAAGAGCCATTTTGCAATTTTAGAAAATTTAAGGGCTAAGTTGCAAAAATGCAAAAACAGTGTTTTATGGCTAAAAATGCTTGGCCGAACCTTTATGTAGAATTTTTTTCTCATGATTTTAGGTTAATTCTTGGCTGGTTTGATGATTTTTTGTGATGTTTTTTCATGTAAGAGCCAAAATGTAATTTGTAAAGTTAAAGGACTAGTTTGAAAAAATAAAAAATTTTTATTTATGATCAAAGGTGTTTGATCAAACCTTTATAGGAATGTTTTCCATGATTTACATGCTGATTTTTTCATGATTAATCATGTTTTATGATGATTTATTATGTTTTTTAATGTAGGGGTCAAAATGTTATTTTATAAAGTTTAGGGGTTATTTTGTAAATCGTAGGGAAATCTTTTTTAGGCCAAGGTGCTTGACCCAATGCTTGTTGATATATTCGCCATATTTTGATGCATAATTTCATATGATTTTTCTAATTTTTTAGGTTATTTTATTATGTAAGGACTAAAATGACAATTTAGAAAAGTGCAAGGGCTAACTTGCAAACTTTAGTATTTAGGGGGTTTCACTTTTAAATTCCATTATTCATATGGCTTTTCTTAGGGGTATGGAAACTTTTAAAACTTTTCGTATTCTTTTAGTTTTCTGTTGGGTATGAAATGAAATTTTAAAAAAAATTTAGGGGCTAGGCTTAATTGAAATTTTTTTTTATTTTAAGCCAAATTTTGAACTTTAGCTTCCCCATTTTGGGTAAATTCATCCATTTCTCATCATTTTAGTGTCCATTAAGGTTACCGGGGTACTTTCAAGTTAAAGGTATACCGTTAGGACATTTTGGTAATTTTGCTCACTGGGATGCTTTTATGTCAAAGGTGAATACTTTAGGATTCGTTTAGCCTTTCGAGGTCAATTTAAGGTTACAGGGGTACTTTCAGGTCAAAGGTATAAACTAAGGTATTTTGGTAATTTTGCTCACCATGACGCTTTTACGCCAAAGTTGAATATTTTAGGATTGGTTTATCCTTCTAAGATCATTTTGAGGCCCATTAGGCTTATCAGAATACTTTTACGTCAAAGGTATACCCTAAAGGTATTTTGGTAATTTTACTCATCCATTCGCTTTTATGCCAAAGGTGAATATTGAGGATTGGTTTAATATTCCAAGGTCATTTTAAGGTTGGTCCATTAGGGTTATCGGGGTAATTTCATGTTGAAGGTATACCCTATGAGCATTTTGGTCATTTTGCTCACTAAGATGCTTTTACTCCAAAGGTGAATATTTAGGATTAGTTTAGCCTTCCAAGGTCATTTGAAGGTCCATTAGGCTTATCGGGATACTTTCACGTAGAAGGTATACCTTAGGGGCATTTTGGTAATTTTTTCACTAGATTTTTTATGCCGAAGGTGAATTTTTAGGATTAGTTTAGCGTTCCTAGATCATTTTAAGGTCCATTAGGGTTAAAAAAATATTGGGATACTTTTATGCCGAAGGTATACTCTAAAGGCATTTTTGTATTTTTTTCTTCGAGTCTGGTCTTAGATGTGCATTAGGATGCTTTTAGGCCAAAAGTGCATATTTACGATAGGTTCACCCTTTTTCAAGCATTTTTTAGTCTTTTTAGGGTTACTGAGATTTTTGACATCAAAGGAATACCCCATGGGTATTTTTATAATTTTGCATTAAAACCATATCCTATATGAGTACTTGAATACTTCCAAATCGAAAGTACACATTAAGAATATGTTCAACATATTAGGTCATTTTTAGGTCATAGAGTCTGTATTTTTTATGATAAAATTAATTTTATATATAAGGGAATGTCTCATAATTAAGTTAATATGTAGGATTCCTACCAGAATATGCGAGGGATTTTATGGATTATTTCAATAACGAGATAACCTTTTCAAAATTAAAGTCAAGATTTTTCAATTTTTGTAAAAATAAAACCTTTCATATTCCACAGGTTCTCCAGCGGGGTACGATAGAGAATGATACAAATCTTCATGTTCTCTTAGTTCTCTGAGAGGGTATGGAAGAAATTTCAATTTCTAAAAACATTAAAATCCAACTTTCATGAAAAAATAATCTTTTTTATAAAATATTATGAAAATTATAATTAAATATCAAATATTGAAACTGAATAAAAATCATATTTATTTTAACGCGTGATTAATAAGGTATTATCGAGCATCACAAGAAAGTCGAACCTTGGTTGTGATTGTAACTAACTCTTGAACCCTTTCAAATGATCTCTGGTATGAGTGTGGACCTCGGAGTTTGTTTATGGATTTCAAAATCCTCAAAATACAAACTCTAGTAGGTGTCCGATCTTACTTGGCCAAAATAAGATTGGTGGCAACTCCAAATACATGGTCGTTTCATAACTACTATTTAGGGTCAAGTTGAGTGAGTGATTCATCTTAACAACTCGTCCCCATGTACAAAAAAATTAATAATAATCATGATAAAGGCCCCAAATAAAAAAATAACGTTATATAGATATACATATAGATAAAGGGATACATTTACCATTTTAAGTCGGGCTAGTCAAGATTCGTATCCGGGCCACGTTGCGACAATGTCACATGCATCATTCCTTACATCAAACATGTAAAGACCATTGATATAGGGCAATGGTGAATGAACACCATAATGCCTAGAGGATCTTTACCCTATCATCATATTTCTTGATAAGGTCCAGGGCATAATTTGTCTATTCGTATGGATTCCCTCCCCTCAAGAGCCACACTACCATGGTTGTTGCACTTGGGACACGACATAGTGCATTTCATACATTCCATGCATCACTCCCAAAGTTGTTTGCAATTTTATAAATAGATTTCCATGGTAACATTTCCATGCTCATGATATTCACACCTTGCATCAACATCCTCATTGCACTCACTTGCATACATATATGCAAACATCCATGCTGACACATGTACCTGAGGATAGAGTGGTAGCTGCATGAGTGCAAGAACTTTTCTAAAAGAAGCTTCATTATTCTTTGGGAGGTATCAGGGTTGACTAATACTGTTGATCATAAAAGACAAAAACTTGGCTAGAATTAAGAGGTTGGAGCTCATGCATAAAGAAGATCAAGAGTGCATGCTTTATAAAAATAAGGAACTACAAACCCAAATAGTCAGGTTGATGAAGATGGTATCGGCCTCCATGAAAAAAAAGGGGGCAAGCTAGTGCAACTGATATTTGGTTAACAAATTTTGAAGATCACCTTACTAGTGGCATCAGATTCACACCTATGCAGGAGGAAGCAGTCTAAAATCAACAACCTTACACAACACCAATTCTACCAATGCACCCAAGTATCCACATGAATTAGGTTGCAATAACTATGCATCCTAGATTTCATAGGGTAAGTATTAAATTTTCCTAGCCCATCCATTGGTGCTCAATCTGAATGACCTAATGGAGTAGAGAAATCTATTGGCGCCTAATATTTAGAAACTTTGAAAGACCTCAGCAAATACTAACTGCTAGAAAAATGGCTCAGTTCAATTGAAAAAAATGACAAATTTAGAATGTGGACACAAAATCCCTGGGCCTAGTTTCCAACCTAATCATTCTACCCAAGTTCAAGGTTCCTGAGTTTAAGAAGTACAACAGGACCATGAATCCAACTGTCCATATCTGGATGTATTGCCAAAGAATGGTTGGGTATGAAAAGAATAAGAAACTTTTGATTCAATACTTCCAAGGTAGTCTGATTAGGATAGCCTCTTAGTGGTATAATGAACTAGAAAGAGTAAAGTTTCAAAAATAGGCTGATCTTGCCAAAGCCTTCTTAGACTACTATAAGCACATTTTTAATTGGGTACCTAATAGGTTATCTTTGAGAAACATAGAGAAAAAGCCCACCGAGACCTTTAAGTAATACGCCCAAAGATGGAAGGAACACATGGCATAAGTATATCCATTACTAAATGAGAAAAAGATGATCACATATTTGTGAAGATACTACATGTCACTTTCTAAGACAAATCATAGGGAATGCCGCAAGGAACTTCAATGATTTGGTCATGTCTAGGAAAATGATTAAGAATGCCATCAAAAGTAGAAAACTTGAAAAAGGTGGGCCACCTTACACTATTGGAAGGAAAATACCTACAGATGAAAAATGAGAGATCCAATCCTTGATCTCTAATAGGTAGCTAACAAAGGGTTTTACCATACATTATTCGTATGCCATAAGCCCAATGGTTTAACCCATTAGGGGTAATATTGCATTAAATCTTTGCTTAAATTCTTACTCAATGACATCTTTTCTAATGCATAACTTAGCACCTATGACACCGATAGGCCTATCCATTAGCCAAAAGAGTTAGGGAGTGCTTAGAAAAGACATCGAGGCAATCGAGATAGAACCCTTATAAAATCAATCCTAGTATCATATGGCGAATTACTTCCTTGGCTTATATAGCATCAATTGATCCAATCTACTTTGAACCTTTGGAACCACCTCGCTAGAAGGTCATGACACCATTGCTTGCAGATACCATCTAGAGTGCATGAGTCATTCCATAGAGGAATGGTAGGCTCTAAAGTGAAAAGTTCAACAATTGATTAAAACGAGATAGCTAGGTTTTGACTAACTATGAGATTGAAATTAGACGTAAAAACTTAGGAAAATAGGGCATTCCAATTCAGCATGCTTTATATGAAAAGCTTTTGTCTTTGAAACATCATATTTTATGAATTTAACATGTTTGAACCTTGAATCGTATGAAAGCATGAAATTAGAAACTCTAGAGAATATTGATGACTACTTGTACCCTTCATCTTTCTTTTTTCAAGCTTTTCCATGCATAAAGCTGACCAATTGAAAGATCTAAGATGTTAGGGAATTAGTTTTGGGTGCCACGAACCATGCCTATATAGGCACTCTAAAACCATTAAACATCCAAGTTCGACTTGAGCTAGGAATGATAAAAATCAATTTTCAAAATTTATAGACCCCTTTGTGAAGCAAACAAATGTGATATTCATCAAAGAATCCTAAGAATGTTAATTTGACACCTACCAGATTGTCTACATCATCCTCAACAAACCAAAACCTAAGCTACCAAGTCATACCCTGAAGCTTCTCAAATCACATTTATGGCAACATCACAAAACTACCCGATGCCCTCACCACGACCTGTTGGTCCCTAGTCCTCTTCTTTCATTTCAATACCCTTAAACCATTTACCAAAAACCTTGCTCAAGGTAGGTTTTGGGTCCTACCATGACCTCTTGGTCGTCTTGGGTTTTATTTTTTTCATTTTAATACCCTAAACCATTTTTTAAGAAAAAACCTTTTTCAAAGCCCGTCTTGAATCCCATTACAGCCATTTGGCCCTACTTTTTCTCTATTATTTCAATATGTTGGGATCATAATTCCTTGTCAACGTATGTTATCCATAGCCCAAGCCTTGGTATCACATGATTTACCATTGTGAGAAACCAAAAATGGGGCATGCCCATATGTGGAGTGAAAAAAAGAATCTAGGCATGCATTTTTTGAAAAAAAAAAGAAAATGAAAATTGAGTGCAACATCATATGATTAAGACGTTTAAAACATTTCCAATAGAATTTTCTCTGGGAAGTGATCTTCAATTCACATAGTTATGCTTGAGATGAAAATGGCCATCTTTCATAATCCTTTCACAAGTAGAAAAATTATTCCCTTTGCTACCCCTTTTGAGCCTAACAAATTCATTCTTTTGAAACCCTAATCAAGGATCACTTCTACACCAGGGAGCAAAGAGAAAACTTTTCTAAAGGAATATGCGGTAGACATCTCTCTCTGTAAATGTGAAAGTGCCTACCATCAAGGGGTGAATATAAAACTACCAAGTTTTAAAGTTTGAATTTCCTCCAAAAATGATGAAAAAGTCAAAAGAAAAAGCATAAAATGAAAAAGAAGAAAAATAAAAAAAATAAAAATCAAGCGAAAAAGCAAAATCAAGAAACAAGGAATAAAATATTAGGAAACAAGATGGATGCCCTCACAAAAAGAAATGATCCTTGATCCAATCACCCTAAACACTAAATTTGGGCTTTTATACCCTTTCTTTTAAAACTATGAACCTTGATTTACAATACGATCATTGGAAAGTCCATTTAGATCAAGCATGGTCATTTGAACTAATGAACCCATTCTTCAAAAACTATTTTTTTAACAAATTTTGAGCCTTCTTAAAAAGCATGATGATGCAATCAATCAAAGAAAAGAAATAAAAAGTGAATAGATTAAAGCTTGAAAATTTAAAATGAGTAGTCTATAGCAGAATAAAAAAATTTTTGGTGCCATTCATGCGATTACGAAGATCTTAACAAAGAAACCATTATTCCAGAGAAATCCAAGGACACTTAAAAATCCTTAAACATCCTAAATTGGCATCCTTAGAGGGACTAACTCTTTGAACTGTATCCTTAACTTTTTAAATCAACCTTACAACCTTAAACCTGTCATAGCCAATCCTAGTGCTAGTTGAAACCTTACCGATGATGGAGCTTAAAAGAATCCTAAACTTGTTTGGTTTTTAATGGATTCATGTTTTATAAGGATGGGTCTATTCGTAAGCCTAGAAGAATAAGGAATTCATTTCACTAGCCCTGAAACTTTCTCGAACTAATCAAAGCCCTCTTTAGTCTCTTCTGCTTAACTGAAAAACCAAATTGCCATCTTCTAACCATAGATCACTAGACTCCAAAAGACTTCAATATCATGGTGACTTAGGAGTTTTCATCAAATGAACATTTTAAGCAAAAAAGAGACAAAAGGTTTTTCTACTCATGGGGCGAAGCTAGGATTATAATGCATCTTAACTTAAAAAGAGAAACCATCAAGAAATGTAAATCTAGATTCAAAAAAGCCCACCATAGTACTCTACAGCCTCCATAAATATACATGTCATCATACATGAAAATACACATTATTCGTATAGGCATTTGAGCATCACTTATCAACATACATTTCACTGCAAGAATAGTTACATCATTAGCAACTCTAGCATTTGCATTGCTTTCCATACATTTGGATAATGGCCAGTCTTGTTTTGGCACTCATAAGCATCTGTACTTATGTGCACCTTTACCTAAATGGCTCTACATCACACGCATTCATCTATATCCCTGTGTGTTCATACTCAAGGATCCTCACTCACGTGCATTCTCACTCACCTATAATCGCATTCACATGCATTCTCACACACCTATAATCATGCTTATGTGCACACTCATTCATCGCATTTGCACCCATGTTCATCTTTCATTTATAGTTATGTGTATTTTTTGTCTTACACATTCACACTTATAAGCAGTTGAACTCATATTCAAACACACTCATGTACAAACACGCTTATCTACATTTACACTCCCATGCACTCTCATTCTCAAGCATTTATTTGCACTCATGTGCATCATCTTTTGTATCCATTCATACTAATGAACATGGGCATTCATATGCTTTCTCGCTCACAAGCACCCGCATTTATACTTATTCCTGTTCACAAGCATCAGTACTCATGGACATCCTCATTCACAGGTATTTGCACTCATACGCATTCCTATTTATCTCCGTTCGCACCCATGAGCATTTCTATCTACTTGTATTGATACCTATGCGCATTTTCACACATAAGCATCAATGTTAACGTGTATCCCTATTCAAATTTAGTAGCACTTAGAAGCATCAATGTCTAAAAGTAGTTGCACATTGTCACAATGTAGCCTAGATACGAATCTTGACCAAGCTCGACTTAAATGGCCTTTGTTCCTATATTTATTAAATTTATCACTATTTTATATTCTCTAATTTTATTGGCCATATCATTATCAACACTTTCTTTTTTTGGGGACGGGTGCTTGAGATGAATCGTTCACTTGACTTAACCCTAAATAGTCATTACAAAATCACTATTTATTTGGAGTCGCCACCAATCTATTTGGGCTAGGTGAGATTGGTCACCTATCAGAGTTTGTATTTTGAGGGTTACAAAGCCCTAGAATACTAATTTTGAGGCCTGCGATCATACCAAAGATCATATAAAAGGGTCTGAAAGTCGATTACAATCACAAGTAAGGATCGACCCTCTTATAATGCCCGATAATTGGTACCTTATTAATTATGTGTTAACTTGAATTTTAATTTTTATTTGGTTTCAACGTATGGCAATTAATCATAAATTTTTGAAATAATAATTTATAAAACAAATTTACCATTCAATGTTAGGAGGATTGAGTTTTTTAATTTTGGAAGCCAAAGTCTCTCACGCACTCCATCATAGGACTAGTAAAACACGAAGACTTTTTATGATTCTCCTTTGTATCCCAACAAAAAACTAAAGGAACACGAAAAGTTTTAAAATTTATCCTCCTTGGATGAAAGTTTTTGCTTTTTTTTATCAAAATTTATTTATTTATTTTTAACTTGCTAGGTTGGAAATCATTATTAGTGTGTCATAAGCCCATGCTCTTGTCATCTTTTCTTACAAGCCACATCTTATTGTCATGATTATTCTAGTTTAGGTCACATGATGATAGTGTCATTTTTGGCCAACTTAATGGAAATGATTAGCAAGAAACTATATTGTTAGAAAAGAATTTAATTCTAGCCAAATTAAATTTTATGTAACTAAATTAGAAACTTATAAAATTAATTATGTAAAAACAAAATTACATTATAAATTTACAAGTAAACATAATCTTAGAAGTAAAGAAACAAATGTAATCAAGGTGCTTAAAAGTCTAATTGGAAATTCCATAAAAAAATGATACAAAATTAAAATTCTTGTACTCAACAAAATTTCACATAATAAATCCAATTAAGAATTTAATCATATGAAAATTCCAATCAAAAGTCCATAAAAAATAAAGAAAAAAATTGAATCAAAATAATTGATATAAAAATAAAAAAATTAAAAAAAAGTTTATGGACTTTGTTGAAAAATTAGAGATTTAAAATAGGCTTAGTAGGCTTTTAGAAAATGAAGTGGGTTTGGTGGAAAATCAAGAAAATAGGCTTGGTAAAGTCATTAGACTTGTTGAAAAATTATTGGGCTTATTTGCAAAAGTTAAAATTTTTAGGCCTATTAAGATTTTACCCAAAATAAAATTAATAAAATTAATAAATTTTTTACAAAGATTTCAAGTATTCAATTATACAAGAAAAATTGTTGAGAAGTCTTATATGCAAGAAAAAAATTGAAATCCAAAACTCGTAAAATTTTATGAAAAAAACTTTTATGAAAAAAATTTGTTACTTTGGGAAAAATGTAAAACTCATAAAATAAAATAAATTTTTAAAAAATTGATTTAATATAAATTTAATAAAAATATTTAATGAATTTTAAAAATCTTAAAGTCAAAAAATTCTTCCCAAAAAAATTTACGAAGTAGAAAACTTCGTATCTTAAAAAGAAAAAAATTGAAAGAAAATGTAAAACTTATAAAATAAATTGAATTTTTAAAAATTATTTAATATAATTTTAATGAAAATATTTTATGAATTTCAAAAATCATAAACTCAAAAAATTCCTCCTAAAAAAATTTACGGAGTAGAAAACTCCATATCTTGAAAACAGAAAAATTCAAAAAAATGCAAAACTCATAAAATAAAATGAATTTTGAAAAACTAATTTGCAAGTGGTTAATTGAAAATATTTAAAGAATTTTAAAGTTTAAAACTCGAGAAAATTCTAGCAAAAATTTTATAGTTAAAGGAAAGCTCGTATTTTGAAACTAAGAAAATTTTAAAGAATACAATGAAAATTATATAAAATAGATTAAATACAAAATATTTTCTAAAATATTAATTGTCAAAAATAAAAAAATGAAAATTTGAAATCCGAAATAATTTAACTAAAACAATTTCACTAGCATAATACTCGCGATACTCTAAAAATTCAAAATTATTTAACAAAATTGACAATTCGACATCTTGTGATAAAAACACTAATATTTTTTCTTGAATATTTTTTATTTTTTTAGAATGCATATTGGCATGAATACTACACAAGTGTTAGTAAAAATATGCAACGGTCAATTTTTTGAGTTTTATGGAAAAAATCTCAAAAGATTTAAGAAAATGAGAAATTTGATTGTGATATCATCTGTAAGAATGATTTTTCAAATTTGGCAAGAAAATATTTAAAAACAAAGTTTTTCTTTTGAATATTTGTTCTTTTATCTAAAATCAGTCTTCAAATGGTATTTTTTTCTATCATTTGTTAATATGATCATGTATGTGTGACAGAATAAGTTACAAAAATGTGAAAATTCCCCAGCAGATGTCGACCTCTATTGGAGCGACAATCATATTCGCGATCTCGGATAACTGAGACTATTGAAAAAAGACTCAGACAAAACTAGGTGTCTGGCCGTTGCTAAGAATCAGGAAAAGGGCAAAGACAAAATAGGCATAATTTCATCCAGGTCGTTAAGCTTTGAAAAATAAACTAAGCTAAAAATGAACATAAAAACTAATTAATCAAAGGCAAAACCTTAAATTAAAACGATGACTAAGGTGAAACCTAAGTTAAAGGGGTTGACTGGGACAAAACTTATAAGTCAAGAAAAGAAAGGTTGACCAAGAAAAAACCCACAAGTCAACAGAGTAGAAAAGTTGACTGGGACAAACCCTACAAGTCAAAAAATGAATGGGGTTTCATCGGGACGAAATCAACAAGTGAGACAAACCCTACAAAAATATGAAAATTCCCTAGCAGATGTCGACCTCTATTGGAGCGATAATCATATTCGCGGTCTCGAATAACTGAGACTATTGAAAAAAGACTCAGACAAAATTAGGTGTCTGGCCATTGCTAAGAATCAGGAAAAGGGCAAAGACCAAATAGGCATAATTTCGTCCAGGTCGTTAAGCTTTGAAAAATAAACTAAGCTAAAAATGAATGTAAAAACTAATTAACCAAAGGCAAAACCTTAAATTAAAACAATGACTAAGGTGAAACCTAAGTTAAAGGGGTTGACTGGGACAAAACTTATAAGTCAAGAAAAGAAAGGTTGACCGAGAAAAAACCCACAAGTCAACAGAGTAGAAAAGTTGACTGGGACAAACCCTACAAGTCAAGAAATGAATGGGGTTTCATCGAGACGAAATCAATAAGTTAATGAATAAAAGGTTAACCAAGACACAGTCGACAAGTGAACAGGGATAAAAGGTTAACCAAGATAAAGTCAACAAATAACAGGGAGAAAAGGATTGAGACAAAGCAGACAAGTTAACAATGGTAAAAGGGTTGACTGGGACAAAGCCAATAAGTCAATAGAGATAAAAAGGTTGACTGAAACAAAGTCGACAAGTCAATAGGGATAGAAGGGTTAACTAGGACAAAGCTAACATGTCAATAGGGATAAAAAGTTGATCAAGACAAAGCCGACAAGTCAATAGGGATAAAAAAGTTAACTGGGATAAAGTCAACATGTTAACAGGGATAAAAGATTGATCGGGACAAAGTCGACAAGTCAACAAGGATAAAAGGGTTGACTAGGATAAAGCCGACAAATTAATAGGGATAAAAAGGCTGAGTGGGAGAAAGTTAATAAGTCAACAGGGATAAAAGGTTGACTGCGATAAAGCTGACAAGTCAACAAGGATAAAAGGTTAATCAGGATAGAGCTGAGTAGTCAATAGGGATATAAGGTTGATCGAGACAAAGCCGACAAGTTAATGAATAAAAGGTTGATTGGGATAAAGCTGACAAGTCAACAGGGAGAAAACGTTGATCAGGAAAAAGTTGATAAGTCAACAAATATTAGGGTTGGTGTAACATTTGAGACTTTACCAATTATCAGGATGAAGGACATACCTAACTTAAATCCTACTCCACCTACTTTACGATAGGGTCACATGAAGAGGTAATAAAACTCTTTTAAATGCTTCAAATATCACCATCGAAGCTTTAAAAACATTTTAGATGCTTCGAATATAGCCATCAAAGTATTGAAAACATTTTTCTTGACGAAAACATTTGAATGCTTCGAATATCACCATCAAAGCTTCTTCAAAGCCTTCTTCACCTACCTTACCATAAGAACGTGTAGGAAGGCAACAAATTTCTTCAGAGAGTCATTCAATCTCTCCTGAAATGTCATCAAATATCAAATATTAAATTATGTTCATTGATTCAATTATATAATTTATGCGTAATTAGATAATTATTTGCTCAAGGCATATTCATAAACTTTTATTGAAATAACGAAAAATATCAATAATTCATCAAAATTTTAAGATTTATGAAATGAGATCACCTTCTCATCTTAACTTGGGAAAAAGTTTACTTAATCAAAATCTATGAAAATTCCAAAACAATTTCAACCATGAATTTTCCAATGTCAAGGACAATGGATGTGCTATCTTCATCATGATCTTAAGAGTTTCTTGTGATAAATGATCACCATCAGGGACTTTTTTAAATAAGATAAAAAATAAACTTAAAGGCATAAATGGGGTGGCACTACTAAAATTTGTCTTAAAGAAATTGATATGACAAAGTTAAAATTTATCAAGACTATCTTTATATAGATGTTTATTTCATAGGAGTTCCTTGAAAGGCAAATAATCAAGTTGTAACATCCTTGTAATCTTCAAACACGATAGCGCTACAGGTGTTAAACTAATGCTAATAAACATGAAGTCTCAAAGGATTGATGTGAAAGGCTTTTGGTAATTAATTTATAAGTTTGGGTATAAAATTTTTAAAAGTTCATTGTGAAAGGAATCAGTGTTTAGGCATTTGACTTAACCTTTTGCTGATGTCATGAAATTTTCATAGGTTTAGGATCATTTCTGAATTAGCATGAAAGGTTCTTTACCATTGGTGGCTATCTTTGTTGATTTAGGAGCAATTCCTATGCCTTTAAGCTTGCCACATCATATTATTAAAGACTAAAAAATCATTCAGAAAGATGAAATTTTAAAGAGCTTCCTAGGAATAGCCTGACAACCAAAGTAGCTATGTTTGATCAAAATGGACTTTGTAGGGACATAACGTATGCCATGGTTCAAGATTTAGGAAGAAAAAGATAAATAGGCCCAAATCAAAGTGTTCAAGAGTAATTGAATCAAGGATGACTCTTCTTTAGAAGGAGTTTATTTTGGTATGTGCTTCAAAACGAACAAATCTTTATTTCTTTATCTATATTTGTTTGATTTATTCTTCATTTCGGAGAAATTTGAAATCTAAACTTTTTTAATTTTTTTTAAAAAACCTAAAAGTCAAACTTTCTTTACTTTGTTTTTTTTTTGAATATTTGAATATTTGAACTTGAAACTTGAACTTTCTTCATTTTTCACTTTGACTATTTGAACTTTAAAGCTTGAATTTTCATCAATCTTTAAAATTTGCCTTATGACAGCTAACTTGGTCTACTTGCAGCTTTAGACTGGAGTTTGCCCCTTTTGATTTCGAAGCTTCACCTCATTTGCCTCCCAGTGTAGAAGGTGATCCTTGATTATGGTTCAACAAAAGAAAATATATTATCAGGCTCAAAAAGGATTTCAAAGGGAATAATTTTCTATGTTTGATAAGAGATAGAGAAATAAGGCCATTTTTCATTTCAAACACATCTATTTGAACTGTCAACCATTTTGCTAGGAAAAAGGGTTGTTTTCTTTTGGAAGTCATTTTGAGTTCCTCAACAATATGATGTTGCACTCAATAAAGGCTTAAAGTGTGCCCCTCAATACTATCAGCTTCATAGCCACCAATGGCTAGTTGATCTTCTAAGAAAGAAAATCATATTAGCTTGAAAAAGATCTCGGATCTCATATCTTATGTATCAAAAATTGGTTTGAAAAGGTTTTGCTCAGACGGAAAAGGAGATTTTGGCTGATGTTCACTCTTATTCTTCTTGAATTAAGGATTTGGAAGAGTGTCATGAAAATTATGGTAAAAGATTATCAAAATAAGGGAAATCTCAAACTTAATGTCATTATTTTAACACATGTCAAACTATCGATATCTGAATCTTTTAAAAGCATAACCTATTTGTTCGACCTTCAAGGAATCCATAGAAAAGAACATTTGGGTATGGAAAGTCTATAGTGGTGAAAGGTCTATAGCTAAATGTTTGGGAGAATTATATATCTAGAAGTGAAGTACCTTTCTGAGAGAGCTTAAACTAATGGTGATCACTTACTAAAGAAAAATTTTCCAATATGTTCTCATTATCCTAAATATTGGAAATCATTATGAACAAAATTCATGGTTAGTGAAGTATGCATACTATTTACAAATCAAAATTCATTTCATAATAAATGTACAAAATTTTAAAGTCAAGATAGAAATTACCTCTAATGGCATACCACCAAAAGATCAATGACCCTTAGACTAATCAGCCTTAATAGTTGTCCACTCATTCTAAGAATTTCACTGAATTGGCATCCTCAAGGGCTGAACTGTAGGTAAGCTAATGGAACATTAAGATATGCATCAAACTTTAAGTCCTCAAAATCAAGAATTCCACAAGATGCATGGTTATTTCCTTTCATCTTAATCATGCTATGAGGACAACAACTATATGACTCTTTACTAAATTCTTAGTAGAGAAGATGAATCCAAAAGCTCATTGCATAGCAAAGAATCATCCAAGTAATCGAGGTTGGAATTTACAGTAGCTTATGATCTCCTACTGATCATGCTAATAATCAAAATTATCTTCACATTGAATAGCATGCATTGGTTGATGGAATCCTTAGACAAAAAATGTTGCACCCTGATGCTTGAATTATACCACCTTGGGTAGGGAATTTTCCAGGTTTTATTGGAATGGTAAAGATCATCTGATTTTGTTAAGGTCACTGAATAATGAAAAGCTAGGGTCGAGTACACTGTTTGAATGGATTTCCTTGTTTTCTCAACTTCTTAAGGTCCTGTCAGCTATGATAGAATTACTTTTTTGTCTCACATATGCTACCCATCACCTCTTGGTCAATATGAATGTGTATTATGGGAATAGCTTCCATGTACTGAACACCATAAAGTGGTTGCATTTTAGCTTGCACTTCCCCGGATCCTCGGCAAAAGTATTGGTAATACCTTCTGATTGTTAGTAAACTGGTTTCCTTATCTTAAGTGATTCCATCGAACTTAAAATTTGTGCTTGCATTTTCCTTCTTATTGTCTGGTATCTTCCATTTAATGATTTGTTATCCCCCCTCTAAAAAAATTAAATCAGTTTGCATGAATATGTATGTGTCTTGACAGCATTAATCTCTATTAGCATCCTAATATGATTGTCAATGAATGGAAAAATTACATAAATAAATGAGTAAATGAAAGAACGAATGCATGAATGAGTGAATAAAAAATCAATTAAAGGGGGCAGCATTTAATGAAATAGATTGGATGCCAAAGAATTAACTACGAACCAGATATAAAGATTATTGTAGAGGCAGGAATCCGAAGAATTCGAATAGTGATTCAACAACATTGTTTCATGAACCAAAATTCTCTAACTTATCCATTGATTGTGGGCGTACATAGCCATATTTACAAGATTCAAAGGCAAAGTAACGAAAAGAATTGATCTTGCAAGCACTACATTTTCTAACTGTGTTAGTGTTTTTAAGGGATTTTTGCAAACGCTAATAATTCATTTTTTTCGTTCATTTTCTTAACCCTTATATTTACAAAATTCGACAAATAGCCTAAAAAATTATCTTCGAAATCATTTCATTGCCTCTGTATTCTAATACTTCCAATAACATGATTTTTTTTTAATCTCATATAAACCCTCAACCATTTTTATCAGTCTATTGAAAAGATTTTTCGCTCCATGGACTTCATGATCAAAATCTTCTTAGATGAACTCCGACATGCAGACCCTCACCTCCAAATCATCACCCATGTCTTGATCCTTAAAATACAATAAATAAAACGAATTAGTACATTACAAAAATTATGAATGCATGAACATATAAGAATGTGAACATTGTAGATGCATGAATGAATTTACAAGTTTCCATGGGATGGGATGTGGATATCATACTAAAAATTAAGAAAAATCCTTTATAATATAAGAAATTAATGTGAGAAATAAAATGTATCATAATAACATAACATGTATTAAT
The DNA here is from genome assembly GCA_038381775.1 of Adansonia rubrostipa. NCBI lineage: Eukaryota > Viridiplantae > Streptophyta > Magnoliopsida > Malvales > Malvaceae > Adansonia > Adansonia rubrostipa. The sequence continues at coordinate 7,544,950 of JBBYHM010000022.1, read as the reverse complement.
ATCAGGAAAATCAAATTATAAGAATAAAGGGTTAGAAGCATTCCCCTATGTGTACCAAATTTGGTATCCTTTAGAATCGAGTATGGCTCTAACTAGGTAAGTCCCTTACAGTTCATTACATGATGCTCAGATTAAGCATCTAAATAGGATCTTGAATTGCTTCCCGAGTCTAGAAAGAACTAACGAGGTAATCTTATCCTTACCTATCATCGTTCTATGTTGGAAAAGGTTCAATTTGAGTGGGAGTCTCTTCCATGTCCATAATGAGGCTAACACCTCAGGCAGGTGTAGGAATTTACACCTGATAGGCTTTTCACTAGCCCAGACGGAGGCTAACACCTTATAAAAGGCAGTGCTATTTCGCCTTCTCTTAAAATAGTGTTACCTATGCCTCTTCCTTATTCATGGATGCATGTGCATAGTGTGTGTAGGGGAACAATTTACCTTTTATAACTTGAAATTTTCAAAAATAAAGAACCCCTATCCTAAATTTCCCCCAGAAATAATGCTACAAAGGAAACAAAAAGGTTAGTGAAGAATATGAAGAATATATAATGAAATTTATAAGTCAAAAATGCAATGAAAAATATTATTTTGAAAATATCGGGAATTATAGTTAAATATTGGTTGAAACCAAATTAATCAAAATTTAGCTAACACATAATTAATTTTAGGCTTGCTTTAGCCGTCGCCAAGCTATCGTAACATGGCCCAGATACGAATCCTGACCAAGCCCGAATTAAATGGCCTTCGCTTCTATATTTATTAAATTTATTACTACTTTATATTCTCCAATTTCTATAAGCCATATCATTATCGACACTTTCTTATTTTGGGGACTAGGTGGTCGAGATGAATTGCTAACTCAACTTAGCCCTAAATAGTCATTGCGAAATGACTATTTATTTGGAGTCACCACCAATCTATTTAGGCTAGGTGAGATTGGTCACCTATTGAAGTTTGTAGCTTGAGGGTTGCAAAACCCTAGAATACTAGTTTTGAGGCCCATGATCATATCAAAGATCATATAAAGGGGTCCAGGAGTCAGTTACAATCACAAGTAAGGATCAGACCTCTCGTGATGCCCAAAAATTGGTACCTTATTAATTACGTGTTAACTAGAATTTTAATTTTTATTCAGTTTCAACATATGACATTTAATTGTAAATTCTTGAAATAATAATTTATAAAACAAATTTAACATTCCATGTTAGGAGGATCAGGTCTTTTAATTTTGGAAGCCAAAATCTCTTACGTACTCCATCGAAGGACCAGTGGAACACAAAAGCTTTTTATCCCTCTTTTTTGTATCCCAACGGAAAACCAAAGGAACATGATAAGTTTTAAAATCTAAAATGTCTTTCGCACTGCAGTGGAGAGCCAAAGGAATGTGAAAGGTTTTATTTTATTTTTGAAATTTATAAAAATCCCGATCTCCATTTTGAAAAGGATATCTCGATATTAAAATAATCTGTGGAATCCTTCCATATTTTAGGAAAAATTCTACGTATTATTCTAATTTGGAGATATTGCCTTAATTTTGTAAAAAGAAAATTTTATATTTTACTAAAAATATTTATAGAACATTCTAAGATTCAATAACAATTAATGATGAATCTATTCCTAATGCGTACCTTTGACATGAAAGTATCCTAGTTATCACATAGGACTTGATTCTAATGCAAAATTACCAAAATGCCCTTAGTCTATCGCTTCGACGTGAAAATATCCCGACAACTCTAAAAGACATGAAAAGGATTACAACAAGATAAACCTACCCTAAAAGTACATCTTTGGCATAAAAGCATCCCGATGATTGCTTAGGACTTGATTCTAAAGAAATTACCAAAATGCCTCTGAGGTGTACCTTTAATGTGAAAGTATTCCCGTGATCCTAAAAGAGAGGAAAGGATTATAAAAAGGCAAACCTATCCTAAATGTACATCTTTGGCGTAAAAGCATCCTAATGACTACCGAGGACTCAACTCAAAAAAATTACCAAAATGCCCTTACGTGTACCTTTGAATTGAAAATATCCCGATAACCCTAAAGGACATGAAAAAGATTATGAAAAGGTGAACCTATCATAAATGTACATCTTTGGCATAAAAAGCATCCTGATGACTACCTAGGACTCGATTCTAGAGAAATTATCAAAATGCCCGTAGGGTGTACCTTTGATGTGAAAGTATCTTGGTAACCTTAAAATATTCAAAAACGACCATAGAAAGGTGAACCTATACTAAATTCCCATCATAGGCATAAAAACATTCCGATAACTACCAAAGGCTTAACTCGAGGGAAATTACCAAAATGCTTCGGTGTACTTTCAATGTGAAAGTATCTCAGCAACCTTAAAAGACATGAAAAAGATTATAAAAAAGTGAACCTATCCTAAATGTACATCTTTGGTATAAAAGCATCCCAATGACCACATAAGACTTATCTTGAGAAAAATTACCAAAATACCTTTTGATGTACCTTCGACATGAAAGTATCTCCGCAACCCTAAAGGACATGAAAAAGATTATAAAACGGTGAACCTATCCTAAATGTACATCTTTGGCATAAAACCATCCTGAAGACTACCTAGGACTTGATTATAGAGAAATTACCAAAATGCCCGTGGGGTGTACCTTCGACGTGAAAGTATCCCGGCAACACTAAATGACATGAAAAGGATTATAAAAAGGCAAACCTATCCTAAATGTACACGTTTAACATAAAAGCATCCCGATGACAACCTAGGACTCGATTATAAGAAAATTATCAAAATGCCGCAGGGTATGCCTTTGACATGAAAGTATCTCAACAACCCTAAAATATTAAAAAATGATCATAGAAAGATGAACCTATAGTAATGCACATCATTAGCATAAAAGCATTCCAATGACTACCAAAGACTTAACTCAAGCGAAATAACCAAAATGCCCTCGGTGTACTTTCAACGTGAAAGTATCTTAACAAAAAGGACATGAAAAAGATTATAAAAAGTAGAACCTATCCTAAATGTACATCTTTGGCATAAAAGCATCAGATTGCCACCTAAGACTCATCTTGAAAAAAATTACCAAAATGCCCTTAGGTGTACTTTTAATGTGAAAGTATCTCGGCAATCCTAAGAGACATGAAAATGATTATAAAAAGGTGAACCTATCCGAAATGTACGTCTTTGGCATAAAAGCATCCTAATGACAACCTACAACTCGGCTCGAAGAAAATTACCAAAATGCTCCTAGGGTGTACCTTTGAAGTAAAAGTATCTCGATAACCCTAAAATATTCAAAAACAATCGTAGAAAGGCGAACCTATAGTAAATGCACATCATCAACATAAAAGCATCTTGATGACTACCTTAGTGTACCTTCAACGTGAAAGTATCTCGATAACCTTAAAAGACATGAAAAAGATTATTAAATGGTAAACCTATCCTAAATGTACATCTTTCGCATACAAGCATCTTGATGACCACATAAGACTCATCTTGAGAAAATTACCAAAATGCCTTTGGGCATACCTTTGACGTGAAAGCATCTCGGCAACCCTAAAGGACATGAAAAAGATTATAAAACGGTGAACCTATCCTAGATGTACATCTTTGGCATAAAAGCATCCTGATGACTACCTAGGACTCAATTCTAGAAAAATTATCAAAATGCTCGTGAGTGTGCCTTTGACGTAGAAGTATCTCGATAACCTTAAAATATTCAAAAACGATCATAGAAAGGTGAACCTATACTAAATGCACATCATCAGCATAAAAGCATCTCGATGACTACCTTAGTGTACCTTCAACTTGGAAGTATCCTGGCAACCTTAAAGGACATGAAAAAGATTATTAGAAGGTGAACGTATCCTAAATGTACATCTTTGGCATAAAAGCATCCCGATGACTACATAAGACTCGTTTTGAAAAAATTACCAAAATGCCCTTAGGTGTACGTTCAACGTGAAAGTATCTCGGCAACCCTCAAAGACATGAAAAAGATTATAAAAAGGTGAACATATCCTAAATGTACATCCTTGGCATAAAAGCATCCTAATGACAACCTACCACATGGCTCGAAGAAAATTACCAAAATGCCTTTGGGTGTGCTTTTGATATAAAAGTATCCTGACAACCCTAAACGACATGAAAAGGATTAAAAAAGGTAAACCTATCCTCAATGTACACCTTTGGCATAAAAGCATCCTGATGACTACCTAGGACTCGATTCTAGAGAAATTACCAAAATGCTCGTGTGGTATACCTTCGACACGAAAGTATCTCAGTAACCTTAAAGAACATGAAAAATGTTATAAAATGATGAGCCTATCCTAAATGTACATCTTTGGCATAAAAGCATCCTGATGACTACCTAGGACTCGATTCTAAAAAAATTACCAAAATGCCCATAAGGTATACCTTTGACGTGAAAGTATCTTGATAAACCTAAAATATTCAAAAACAATCATAGAAAGGTGAACCTATACTAAATGCTCATCATTGGCATAAAAGTATCCCGATGATTACCTAGAACTTATCTAGAGGGAAATTACTAAAATGCCCTCAGTGTACTTTCAACGTGAAAGTATCCCAGCAACCTTAAAAGGACATGAAAAATATTATAAAAAGGTGAACCTATCCTAAATGTACATCTTTGGCATAAAAGCATCTTGATGACTACTTAGGACTCGACTCAAGGGAAATTATTAAAATGCCCTTAGGTGTACCTTCGACATAAAAGTATCCCAGCAACCTTAAAGGACATGAAATAGATTATAAAAAGGTGAACCTATCCTAAATGTAAACCTTTGGCATAAAAGCATCCTGATGACAACCTAAGACTTGGCCCAAAAAAATTATGAAAATGCCCCTAAGGTGTACCTTTGGCATAAAAGTATCTCGGCAACCCTAAAGGACATGAAAAGGATTATAAAAAGGTGAACCTATCCTAAATGTACACTTTTGGCATAAAAACATCTCGATGACTACCTAAGACTCGATTATAAAGGAATTACTAAAATTTTCGTGGGGTGTACCTTGGACATAAAAATATCTTGCTAACCCTAAAGGACATGAAAAAGGTTATAAAACGGTGAACCTATCCTAAATGTACATCTTTGGCTTAAAAGCATCCTGATGACTACCTAGGACCCGATTTTTAAAAAATTACCAAAATGCCCTTGGGGTGTACTTTTGACATGAAAGTATCTCAATAACCCTAAAATATTCAAAAATGATCATAGAAAGGTGAACTTATACTAAATGCACATCATCAGCATAAAAGTATTCTGATGACAACCAAGGACTTAACTCGAGGGAAATTACTAAAATAACTTCGATGTACCTTCAACGTGAAAGTATCTCGGTAACCTTAAAGGACATGGAAAAGATTATAAAAAGGTGAACATATCGTAAATGTACATCTTTGGCATAAAAGCATCTCGATGACCACCTAAGACTCATCTCGAAGAAAATTACCACAATGCCCTAAGATGTACTTTCGATGTGAAAGTATCTCGATAGCCTTAAAAGACATGAAAAAGATTATAAAAAGGTGAACCTATCCAAAATGTACATCTTTGGCATAAAAGCAACCTAATGACAACCTTCAACTTGGCCCCAAAAAATTACCAAAATGCCCATAGGGTGTATATTTGATGTGAAAGTATATCGATAACCCTAAAAGACTTGAAAAGGATTATAAAAAGGTGAACCTAAATGTACATCTTTGGCATAAAGCATCCCAATGACTACCTAGGACTTGATTCTAGAGAAATTACCAAAATGCTCGTAGGGTGTACGTTCGACATGAAAATATCCCGATAACCCTAAAAGACATGAAAAAGATTATAAAATGGTAAACCTATCCTAAATGTACATCTTTGGCATAAAACCATCCTGATGACTACCTAGGACTCAATTCTAGAGAAATTACCAAAATGCCTATGGGGTGTACCTTTAACCTGAAATATCTCGGTAACACTAAAATATTCAAAAAAAGATCATAGAATGGTGATACTAAATGCACATCATTGGCATAAAAGCATCCTGATTACTACCTAATACTCAACTTGAGAGAAATTACCAAAATACCCTTGGTGTACCTTCAATGTAAAAGTATCCTCACAACCTTAAAAAAGATTATAAAAAGGTGAACCTATCCTAAATGTACATCTTTGGCATAAAAGCATCCTGATGACCACCCAAGACTTGTCTCGAGAAAAATTATCAAAATGCTTTTGGTTGTACCTTTGACGTGAAAATATCACGGTAACCTTAAAAGGCATGAAAAAGATTATAAAAAGTTGAACCTATCCTAAATGTAAATCTTTGGCATAAAAACATCCTGATGTCAACCTACGACTTGGTTCAAAGAAAATTACCAAAATGCCCTTAGTGTGTGTCTTTTACGTGAAAGTATCTCGATAACCCTAAAAGACATGAGAAGGATTATAAAAAGGTGAACATACCCTAAATGTACATCTTTGGCATAAAAGCATCCTAATGACAACTTAGGACTTGATTCTAGAAAAATTACCAAAATACTTGTAGGGTATACCTTCGACATGAAAGTATCCCGGTAACTCTAAAAAACATGAAAAAAATTACAAAAAGATGAACCTATCCTAAATGTACATCTTTATTATAAAAGCATCCCAATGACTATCTAGGACTCGATTCTGAAGAAATTACCAAAATGCTCGTGTTGTGTACTTTCCACATGAAAGTATCTCGATAACCCTAAAAGACATGAAAAATATTATAAAAAGTGAACCTATCCTAAATGTACATCTTTGGCATAAAAGCATCTCGATGACTACCTAAGACTCGATTCTAGAGAAATTACCAAAATACCTGTGAAGTGTACCTTCGACGTAAAAGTATCCCGATAAATCTAAAAGACATGAAAAGACAAGTAATGATGATTTTTACTCTAAATGGGTAATTTAGATTACAAAAGTATAAAAATTACTAATGGGCCCCTAAATTTCTCAAAATTAAATATTAGTCCTAAATTGATTAATAATTTTAAAAAATATTTTTTGCTCAAAATACCCTAAATGGGTGATTTAAATTTTAAAGTAACCTAAAATGCAAAAATGGCATCAAGTCCTTAAGTTTTCAAAAATTGCATTTCATATCCTAATGGAGAACCAAACAAATATAAAAGGTTTTAATACTTTTAGCGCCCTATTGGAGGACCAATGGAGTGCTAAAAATATCTAAAATAATCTAAGTGGATGATTTCATGCGAGAGATGACCATTTTGACCAAAAAATGGTAAATTTCCCTAATGGACCCTTAACTTTTCTAACGTTGTAAATTGGTCCCTAAATGATTTAAAATGCATAACACGCATCAAAACACATCGAAAATACATGAAAAATTCACCTAAAGACTCTAGGACTATTCGGCCAAGTATACCATGGCCTCAAAAAAATTATGATATTTGTAACTAAATCCTTATTTTTTTTTAAAATTGTTAAATGCCCCCAAAATGCCAAAAAATTAAAAATTTCTATTTCTAGTTACTACCTTATTAACTTAAGTGTGTAGATACCTCTAAATAAATTTTAAAAATTTTAAAAAATTATACAATAGTTGTTAAGGGTTTGACTAAACAAGAAACACCCCTTAAGTAGCCTAAAATAAATTTCAACCAAGCTAGGAAACATCAATAAATGGGTTTGAAAAAAATGGAAAAATTGTGAAATAGCCCTTGGCAATGCTGTTTTGAACCAAAACAGTCCTTAAGTGGCCTAAAAATTAAAAAAAAAACATTTAACCTCTAAAATTTCAACTATTTAACAAAATAACCCCTAAAAATTCACTTTTCATGAAAACTAGACCTAAATGCATGTTAAAATCATCCTGGAATGCCACCAAGCTCAACACACGACAAAAATTCTTAAGATGTGAATATTTAAGAGAAATCACAAACTAGATGTAAAAATGAAAATAAAAAATGCTAAATACAGCCATGTTTGATTCATGAAGTCAATCAACATTAAAATTTATTTTAACTCACATGAACATGATTTAAAGCATTTAAACTTTGAAAATATAGTTTTAATGAAATTTAAACAACAACAAAAAAGAATGGTCATAGTTCCAAGCTTAGCTTTTAAGCATAAAATATGCCATAGCTTAAGCTTAATCACCTTAATAAGTAAGGATCATGGAACTAACATTAAGAATTCGAGAAGATGAAAATGAAAGTGAATAAAAATAGAAGATGAAATAAACAACATGAATTTTCAAGAAAAAAAAAACTATCTTGAAAGCTTTTGAAATAAGTTAAATTTTTTTTTCTTTTTACTTTTGTTTTCCTTTTTTTTTGTTTTTTGGCTCCTAAAACTCCAAAAAACCTAAGGAAAACATCTTCCCCTATTTATAGGGGGATGATTTTTTTAATCAATTTTTTTTAATTTATTCATTTGTAACTTGTTAGGTTAGAAGTCATTATTAGTGTGTCATAGGCCCATGCTCTTCTCATCTTTTCTTACAATCCACCATCTTATTGTCATGATTATACTAGACTAGGTGACATGATGATATTGTCATTTTTGTCCAACTTATTAGAATTGGTTAGGAAGAAACTATATTAGTTAAAAAAACTATTTAATTCTAACCAAATTAAATTTTATGTAACTAAATTAGAAAATTAGAAAATTAATTATGTAAAAACAAAATTACATAATAAATTTACAAATAAACAAAATCTTAGAAGTAAAGAAACAAATGCAATCAAGGTGCCTAGAAAGCCTAATTGGAAATTCCATGAAAAAAATGATAACAAATTAAAATTCATGTACTCAACAAAATGCCACATAATAAATCCAATTAAGAATTTAATCATATGAAAATTCCAATTAAAATTCCATAAAAAATAAAGAAAAAATTTGAATCAAAATAATTGATATAAAAATAAAAAATTAAAAAAAAAAGTTAGTGGACTTTGTTGGAATGGGCTTGGTAGGCTTTTAGAGAATGAAATGGGCTTCGTGGAAAATCAAGAAAATGGGCTTGGTTAAGTTATTTGGCTTGTTGAGAAATTATTGGGCTTATTTACAAAAGTTAAAATTTTTTAGCCCATTAAGGAGATTTTGCTCAAAATAAAATTAATAAATTTTTTAATAAATATTTCAATTATTCAATTATACAAGAAAAATTTTTGCGAAGTCTTATGTGCAAGAAAAAATTAAAATCCAAAACTTGTAAAATTTTACGAAAAAACCTTTATGGAAGAAATTTCTTACTTTGGGAAAAAATGCAAAACTCATAAAATAAATTAAATTTTTTAAAAACTAATTTATGATAAATTTAATGAATTTTAAAAATCTTAAACTTGAAAAATTTCTCTCGAAAAAATTTATGGAGTAAAAAACTCCATATCTTGAAAACGAGAAAATTCAAACAAAATGTAAAACTCATAAAATAAATTAAATTTTTAAAAATTAATTTAATATAAATTTAATGAAAATATTTAATTAATTTTAAAAATCTGAAAGCCTAAAAATTTCTCCGAGAAAAATTTATGGAGTAGAAAACTCCGTATCTTGAAAACCAAAAAATTCAAAAAAATTCAAAAAAATACAAAACTCATAAAATAAACTGAATTTTGAACAACTAGTTTAAGGGTGGTTAAGTGAAAATATTTAAAGAATTTTAAAGTTCAAAACTCAAGAAACTTCTTTAAAAAATTTCACAAGTAAAGGAAAGCTCATATTTTGAAACTGGAAAAATTTTAAAGAATACATTGAAAATTATATAAAATGGATTAAATACAACATATTGTCTAAAATATTAATTATCAAAAATAAAAAATGAAAATTTGAAATCCGAAATAGATTTAACTAAAACAATTTCATGAGCATAATACTCGTAATACTGTAAAAATTCAAAATTAATTAACAAAATTGACAATTTGACATCTTGTGGTAAAAATACTAATTTTTTTTCTTGAATATTTTTTATTTTTTTTAATGCATATTGGCATGAATACTACATAAGTGTTAGCAAAAATATGCGGCAGTCAATTTTTGAGCTTTATGAAAACATCTTAAAAAATTCATAAAAATAGGAAATTTGACCGTGATATCATCTGCAGGAATGATTTTCCAAATTTGGCAAGAAAATATTTAAAAATAAAATTTTTCTTTTGAATATTTATCCTTTTATTTGAGATTAGTCTTTAAATGGTATTTTTTTCTATCACATGCCAATATGATTATGTATGCGTGACGAAATAAGTTACAAAAATGTAAAAATTTCCTGGCAGAAGTCGACCTCTATTGGGGTAGCAATTATTTTCCCGGTCTCGGATAACTGAGACTATCTAAAAAAGACCCGAATAAAATTAAGTGTTTGCACGTGTGCACTTGCATTCTTTCATATGCATATTCATGAACTTCACCATGACACCTAATGTGCATGTATATCATTCCATGTGTAAGGGCATCTTGATAACAAGTGTAAGCATCACTATTAACTTAAGACATTATATAAGATGGCATTTGTACCTTGGCATGACAACATGGCGTACATCACATCTCCTCTCTAGAGAATATTGATAAAAAAATCTCTAAAAGCCTCTTTTGAGGACTTTTCTCAAAAACTTTCAAAGCCTTTCTTGAAGATATTTTATTAAAAACTTTTAGAGCCTCCCTTAAGGATATTTCAAAAACCTCCAAAGCTTTTCTTAAAAAACTTTTAGAGCCATTCTTGAGGATATTTCATCAAAACTTTCAATACTTCACTTGAGGATATTTCCAAAAAATCTTTAAAGCCTCTCTTGAGGACGTTGCTCGTCAAAAACCTTCTAAGCCTTTCTTGAGGATATTATATCAAAATTTCCAAAACTTCTCTTAGGGATATTTTCAAAAAACTTTAAAGCCTCTCTCAAGGATATTTGTCAAAAAACCTCAAAAGCCTCTCTTAAAGATATTTCATCCAAAGCCTCTTTTGAGTATATCCCCAAAAGCCTCCCTTGAGGACGTTTCAAGTAAGATAATGTTTAAACTTTTCTTATGTACCTATCAATTTTGTCTACACGAAGCTAAGCACCAACAGAATCAGTCCATAAAGAGTTAGATGCCTATTGAGTCTGTCCATAAAGAGCTAGACATCAATCAAGTTTGTCTGCAAAGAGTCGAGCACCTATTGATTCTGTTTACAAAGAGTTGGTCACCAATTAAGTCAATCCATAAAGAGCTGCACACCTATCGAGTTTGTCCATAAAAAGCTAGGCACTAATCGAGTTTGCTCACAATGAGTCAAGCACCATTCAAGTTTGGCCAGAGACAGTTGGGCACTAATTGAGTCACTCTTCAAAGAGTTAGATGCCTATTAAGTCTGTTTGCAACGAGTCAAGCACCTATTAAGTTTGTACACAAAGTGCTGGGCACTAATAAATCTATCCACAAAGAGTTGAACACCAATCAAGTTCATCCATAAAGAATTGGATACCTATCGAGTCAAAGTCCATGTTAGCTAGTACCTACCAAGTGGGTTGAATCCTAGATATCTTAAAAGCCTAGTAGGGAGGTTAAACCCTATAAAAATTCTTTTAGGCTTTCATCAGAGTTGTTGGCAATATATAATGGTAAAGCATTAATTAGATGTCTTTTTTGTAGGCACTCAATAAGCATCATCCCGCCCCGAATAAAATGGTGTTTATTTGTCTTTACCCTATTCATAATACTTAATAACGGCCAAAAAAGGGTAGCTATAGAATTATATTTTGTCTGGGCCAATTTTTGGCATCTCAAGACTTAATTAAAAGGTAATAAAATAAAATAATAAAAACAAAAAATGAGGATGACTGGTGGGTGCCAGGTTACCAAACGAAATTTTTGTTTAGAGAACGTTTAAAATGCCTAGGGATCGTATTAAAAAATGTAAAAAGGGGCATTAAAGGTCATTATTGAAGACACCATTAGAGTTATTTAGATGATCATGGATCTATTTCCTATCATTTCTAACTTAGGTAAGAGGTTCGAATAGTTTAAGGTACCTATATGTCACAATTTGCATAAATGAATTGATACAAGGCTTTTATGTCCCCAAAATTCAAAATTTCACTCGTTGTATTAATACATATAGGGCTTATATCGATACATTTATTTAATATATAGATACATTGGCTAAATATATCGATACAAGGCATGGCAGTAGCTAAAATTTGATTTTTGGACAAAATGTATCGATACATAAGTGATTGTATCAATAGATCTTGGGAATGTATCAATACATATTTCAATGTATCAATGCATTTGGGTTTTTTTTCCTAAATGTATTGATACAATATGCAATGTAGCAATACATCTAGGCAAAATTGCCTAATTTATAGCATTTTCCATTTTTTGCACCATTGATCTCAAATTCAATTTGGCCACATTTTTTGCACCAAAAATCATCAAAATTCATACTAAGCCTTAGCATTGGCTTATGATTGTTTAACAAATTTCTAAAGCCTAAAATCACTCAAAAGGGACATTTTCATGGATTGCATGATTTGATTAGGGGTATGCTTGGTTTTTTTACATGTTGCAAACATCCTCAACCCTCATACTGCATTATTCTGCTCGCTAGAACCAATGAAAAAAAGACAACGGTTACATTAAAACCCACATAGTGCCACCAAAAAACCAAGAAAAGCTCTCTATTTTGTAGCTCTTCAAACAACCTCATAAAACTTCTCTAAAAACCTTCATTTTCTACTTCTTTTCATCATAAAACCCCTTCTATCCTTTATATCATTGAAAAGCTCATCTCTGCTAATCTTTTTTGGTTACAATTTTGGAGTGAATAAGAAAAAATGAATTTTGCAAGATTTGTTGCTATATTTTTTCACACATTTTTCTTTTTTCCTTTGTATATACATATTTCATGCATCTTAGTTAACCTTTCCATGAAAACCATGACTTTCATAAGAGAGCATGCATCTTTGAGCTTGTTTTGATGTTGTATTGTGATTGCAATGCTTGATATTGCTTGGATATTTAAAAATCATATTTTTATTTGCTTATTTTAGAATAGCCACTATTCCATTGATTTTTAACATTTTTCATCATGATTCATGCATAAAACTTGATGATACCTTGTTAACTTAAGATATTTTGATGTTTCCTTAAGTTTGATGTTGTTTGTTTGAGCTTGATGACATAAAAATCTCATCTTTAATGCTGAGGAAAAAAAAATTGCTATCACCTATTTAGTGCCACGGAAGCATTATTTCACATGTATATAGCACCTTTTATGTTAATATGACCATCCTATTAATTGTTCATGCATTTGTCTACATTTCTGCATTTTTAGTGTGACTTAGTGACAAAAATTTTGCCTTCTGGTTGTTCTAGCATATGTTTGCCTTGAATGCCATGTTTATGTGCTTTACATGATTAAAAATGATTTTTTATATCTTTCTTAGGCGTTTGTTTGCTAAAAAATTGATTTAAAAAAAAACCCAAGTTAAGTCTATGTGACATGTAAATTTAAAAAAAATTAATGTTTGCACTAAATTGGTCTTCTAATCTTGAGATAAATTAAGAGTCCATGTTCGGATTCATGGTTAAATGAGGCTAAAAATTTTAGTTTCCAAGATAAAAATAGCTCTTCATTTGCCTTAGAGTTTCTAGGCCTTGATCTTAAGTTAACACTCTTCTGTGTCATGGTCAATAGGCTATTTCATCATCTCAAACTACTCTAGGATTGTGTAATGAGTTCATGAAGCCCATGGCATCTTTTCTTTGCGATCACAAATCTTTAGATGTCCATGACTCAAGTTTAGTCCTTAAGGAACTCGAAACAACCAAAATACTTCCTTGTTTTACTTTAGCAACACTATAGCCTAAACTTGAAAAATCATTTTGAGCTTTAAAACATTTTTTAGAAATTTTCACTTAAAATTAAATCAAATTACCTTTCCAACATTGTCTCTTTTGCTCCTAAATCATTCTGGATGAGGGAGTTACAAATTTTCAAACCTAAGCTGTCTAAAACACTTAGAGTTAGCTATTTTGGCCCACTATATGATATTTTTAGATTCTTAGAATATTTTTTCAAAAATTTAAGAAATTCCCTTCCTAGAAAGGTATCTTTTATGATTTAACGATTCTAAATGAGCTCAAGGTGATTTTTCAAAGTTTGTTACACCATTTCCCCTATATGTTCTGCTAGTTCTAAAACAAAAAAATTGTTTCCACCTAGAAACCGATTTTCTAGTATTTTTAGAATATTTTTATATTAATCCTTATCAAGTAGCCTATCAAACAATACCAAATTCACTTTTTAAAGCCTTCGGATGAACCCAGAATAAATTTAGGAAGGGAGACAATGCTATGTTGTTCCATGTTTTTGGAATTAAAATTAACATAATTTCCTTAATCACCTTTATGGAGATGTTTGAACATCTCAAAATGCATTCGAGTGACCTATGGAGTCGTTTAGTACAACGCAAGCCTTATAGGCTCAGATCAAGGCTAAAACAAAAAGATAATTTCATTCAAATTCTCGGTTTCTATTTTCAAAATACATTTTTTCACCAAAAATATTTCTTTTCTCCATAATATCTAAATTTTCACCAATAGGGATACTTCAAGCCCACTTTTCTAAAGAGATACTCTAACCCTATTTTTTAATTCAAAACCTAAATTTTCTCTTATTTGGACATCTTCGAGCCTTTTAACCAAAACATCATTTGAAAAACATTAAAAAGCTTTACTGTTGGGGATACTCTAACCTTGCTTTTCAAGGAGATACTCTAACCTTGCTTTTCGCTTCAAATCTAAAAATTTTCTCTCTCCTGGACATCTCAAGCAATTTTAATCAAAACCTCTTTTTTTTTTCACACCTAAAGTGACCATTAAGTCCAAATGCATCTCAAAATTATCATCCCAATTATTCCTCAATAATTGAAGACAATTACAAGTTACATTTCGACCATCCCTCTTTTTCCATTTTTTGTGTTTATTATTCGTGCAATATTATTATATTCTTTTCTATCTTCCTAACACGTTTCCCTTTTGTGGTGTCTATTTTGCATTCATATTTTTAAATTGTTTTCAAAAATTACAAGGAATCTTACGTGTCAGTATCTCACCAGTGCCAGACACAAAATATTCAAAATTTCAAAATCAAATCTAGAGATCATTTTCATCAACCCCACACCTCTGGGGTGTATACATGATTTAAAATTTTTAAAAACAAGATCTATGATTTTCAAAAAAATTCATGCATTTAAAAGGGATTATATGGAAATAACAAAAAAGTGGAACTAATTAAACTGAAACAAAAGTAAGATATGGTTAGTAGGTACTGATTTTAAGTGTCATGGGGTGCTAATACTTCCCCATGAGTAACCAGCTTCCAAACCAATTAACAAATCCTTGGACCTCGTAGACCTTAAAATTGATGTCTTGAGTTTTATAATTCACTAATATTGTTTTCAATAGTCATTCGGCCATGCCTAGCCTGAAATGACCGATGGTGACTCTAAGCCTTCAACCACTTTGCGATGGCCAACTGGCACTAGTTGGACGAGCAATTCCTTTGATGATCTTTCCTTTTACTACCAACTAACTATGCCTAATCCAAATCACAAACAAAGGTTGACCCAAAGGCAATCATGACTAATTTTGATTTCTTTTAAGTTAAGCTTGCTATTGTCCAATTGATTTGAGTAGGCATTATGCTCGGGTAGAAGCACGTCGTGATAGTGACCAATCTCACGTAGCCAAACTTGTATGTTGGCTACTCCAAGACATGGTCATTTTGTAATAACCATTTAGGGTTAAATCGAGTTAGTGATTCATCTTGACAACTAGGTCCTTAAAAAATAAAAAAAAATAATGATATAGACATATATAGGAATGAGAGATTCACCTATCTTTAGGTCCAAGAAGTCGAGATTCGCATCCTAGCTATTTTACAACACATAACATTTATAGTATCGCATAAAATATATCTATTAATCATGCATACTACTTGGATGATTATGGACTACTATCTAATGTAATTTCCTTGAGCCAAAGGAAATTACTTGGTCAATTCCTAGTGATTACATACAAATCTTCAAAAGCCTTTTGCAATCTCCTAGGCTTCATAGTGCTTTCACTTGGATTTCCATCTGTGAGTTACAAAATCATTCCAAATGAACCTAATTTTGCACTTATGTAATCTAATTACATTTGTAATAAAGAAACCCCATGTTACATTCAAAGGGAATTAGGTGAGAAAAGAATTTACAACCTTGGAGAAAAATAGAGATAAGGCAAGGTACGCAGACCCTATTTAAAAAATTTAAACATCCATAAACAATTAACCATACATCCACAATCATATTAGGCCTAGCCCATAATCATCCCATATATCCATAAAAATTTTTAATACATATAAACATGTGTTTTAATTCCAAGTTACCAATTTTTGCTACTTAAATGATTGATCTATGTTTAATTTAATTAAGAAAATAATTTTCTTACATGAATATCATTTATTCTAATTATATTAGAATAAATCCTATTTCAAATAAGATTAATTATTTAAATTAAATATATTTTTAATTAATCAAATTAATTGAATTTTGATTTCATGCTTATTATATCATCCAGTTTATATCTTAAACAATTAATGAAAAATATTACAATTGGATAATTAGGTGTTTGATGATATGTAAAAGTTTTAATCAGATTCAACCTCTTAGAAAGGTGTATTATGCAAACCATGCTAACTTTTAGCATTTTTATTTAATTTTAAGTTAGTTTTAATTTAATCTAATCATCCCACACTTTAAATCTCAAGAAAATTAAAATTGGAAGAGTCTTACTCCAAGTTGCATAGTGGTGGCACAAAAATTAGAGGAATTGTACTCCAAGTAGGACTCTATCCTATGCATGGCTATCTTGCCCATCCTACTCCAACTTAAACACTATTGTCTTCCTCCCACTAAACCTCTGAAATTACAACAAATTTACAGCAACTCTTAACTACCATTGATGCCATGCCAAGATCCAAGAAAGAAGACAAAATGTCACAAGCTTCAAATGCACCTAGTGCACCCTTTTCAGCCTAAAATTGAAACATTTTCAACTCTGATTTTAACCTAATTTTTCCTACAAGTATTATGAAAATTCCATGATCAAGGTGGAAAAAACAAGGAAAATATAATTGCAATATCCACCCAAAAAATTAACCACATCAAAACACCAAAACAGAGCCAATCTAAAACCACTCAAAACCAAATTGTCAATTGATGACTCTAATATCAATTTAATTAATAAAATCATATTTTAACTAATTAAAATTGAATAATAAAATGAACTAACTTGATGGAAACTTAAAAATAAAAAAAATCTTCAATTTTTAAATTCAAGAATTGATCAAGATAGCATCAAAACAATAAAATCTTTAATCGGTAACAACCAAAACACAAGATTAATCAAATTAATGCAAGAAGGCTCATGATATCACTTGTAGGAAGCTTGAGGTAGCCAGTAATTAGATTGCAAAAGTTTATAAAATAATTTATAAACATGGTAATGGAAGCAAATCAAACAAACTAATTCGTGACTCCCTAAACAGGATCATCTTGCATGATCTTAACTAATCTTTAAGATCAAGAAACCTAAAGAACTATTTAAGATTTAAACATATCTCAATCTTGAGAAATTTTTTGCAATTCCATGGCCAAGAATATTGACACTGAGCTTGGTTGTCATAAACCAAAGCTATCCAAGTGTCTAGCCTCTAATAATTATCCACATAGGTGATTGAAAAACTTTAAAAAAGGAAGAGCCTTTGTTACCAAGAGCCGTGCTATTAGCATAGGTTTCAATAAGCCTTCCCTTGCACTGAGAAGACCTTGATTCAATAATCAAAATGAAAAAGAAAATAAATTTTCCTGTTGTTGCAAAGGGGTTGGCGCAATCTTCCATAAAAATTATAGGAGCATGTTGTGTAACCCTATTTTGGTCTTCCTTGGATGAAATTTAATATCAAAATTAAGGTTTAAGGGATATCTAACTATAGGAAATCTCGAGATAGCAAATAATCAGATTACAAAGTTTTATAAACTAATTTATAAACATGGCAGCGAAAACATAACAATAAAGATAATTTGAGACCCTTTAAAAAGAATCAACTTGCAAGATCTTGATTAATCTTTTAGATCAAGAACCTAAAGAACTATTCAAGATTCAAACATACCTTAATCTTGAGAAGTTTTCTAGTAATTCCACATAGGTACTTGGGAAACCTTCAATAAAGAAGAGACTTTGTTGCTGGAGTTGTGATAGTAGCTAGAAAGCCTTGATTCGATAATCAAAACAAAGAAAAAAAACTAATTTTCCTCTTTTTGCAAAGGAATTGGTGTAATCTTCCACAAAGATTTTAGGAAGATATCCCCTAACCTTATTTTTGTCTCTCTTGGCCAAATTCAAATCTTCCAACCTACTATAAGAGAAAATAATCATCGACTTATATAGCCGAGGGTTTAAAAGTTTAATTTTTGAGATATTATAATTATCCCCTAGCCTATTTGAACTTATTCAAATTGGGCCTAACTAACCATTACCTGTATTAAACATATAAACATAGTCTCAATTTAATTTTTACTAATCACCTTTTAGTGTGTGACCCATTAGGCCCCCATCATTTTGGCAATAAATATAAAATAGCCTAATAAAGAATATTTATAAACTAAGATTAGCATCTAGTAATGCATCATGGCCACCCAACATGCAAGGAGGGCCATTGTGGCTTTGACAACCCTTTTAGAGTTTAGTATCTCAAAGTAATAAATATCCTTTCATCATACATCTCAAAATTTGCAAAAGTATGTTTCAATGTCTACATTTAGCTCATTCCATGTTAGTATACAACCCTTATGTGTTAACACTATAGTCAATATTGCCTTGGCCAAGATTTAAGTTAACATAGGCCAGGTACATGTGAGATATGTCCTCTTATATCATTTGGGGTGATGAATCTTCTCTGGACCACTCATTCACCTATTATATGATTCACGCAATACCTAAACCACCTTGCCATAAGCATCCATCTCTAGTTGACCTATTTGTGATGGAATCAAAACATTCCTCATATGAGATGAACTAATGTCACAACTCTAAAGATCATTTACACTACTAGCATATGAGAGTATTTCCCTAAACACTTGAGTGAAAGACCAAATGGAACTATCATAGTAGGTAATGTTTAGTAAACTTGTTACCATAACAAGCATCCATATGATGTCCCTAAGTATCTCTTACTTCAACTTATGAGATCAGTTACACGCATTATATGCATGGAGGCTTATATATGTTAGTTTTTATGCATTGTCATGCCCTTGTCCTGACAATACATGACCAAGAATGATTTTAGAAATACGACTTTGATGCATAGAGATCTCATAATTGTCACTCTTTACAATTCCCTTACAAGGCTAATGTATTTCATGGGCTATATCTACATAAGATATTTATAACAATTATATAATTAAATCTTATGGATAAAGAAATACCTTTATAACATTAATTATATATAGTGTTTAATTACATGAAATCACTAAATGCAAATGGCTTATCATCCATAATGATTAGTTTGCAGGGCTTACACCAACAGTAACGTAGGCCTATATAGCTATGGTTTAAAATTTTAATTTTTGAGAAAATATAATTTTGCCCTTGGCCCATGTGAACTTATTCAAATTGGGCTTATGTAACCATTACTTGTATTAGACATACAAGCCTAGTCTCAATTTAATTTCCACTAATCACCCTTATGCGTTTATCCTATTAAGCCTCTATCATATTGGCAATAAATACAAATAGCCCAAATAAAGAATAATTTATATTTATAGACTAAGATTATCATCATAACATGTGCCAGATATGAATCCCGCTAGCCTAACTTAAAAAGGTGGGTGTACCCATTGTTCCTATATATATCTATATATCATCATTTTTCTTTTCTTTGGGCCATATCATTATTATTATTTTTTTGTTTCTAGGGACTGAGTTGTCGAGATGAATTGCTCACTCAATTTAACCCTAAAGAGTCATTACAAAATAACCATTTATTTTAGAGTCGCCACTAATCTATTTTGGTTAGGTGAGTATATTTCTAGGGTTACGAAACCCATAAAAATAAACTCTAAGATCTATGATTATACTAGAAATCATATGAAAGGGTTCGGGAGTCGGTTACAGTCATAAATAAGGATCGACCTCCTTATGATGCTCGAAAATTGAAACCTTATTAATCATGTGTTAACATAAATTTTGATTTTTATTCAATTTTAATATTCTATATTTAATCATAATTCTCATAATTAAAAATAAAATTTTCAGAAAAAAATTTATTATTCTAAATGAGAAAATCAAGTTTTTAATATTTTTGAAAATCTAAACATCTTTTGCACCCTTCCGGAGAACTGGAAGAACACAAACGTTTTTATTATTCTCTTTCGTACCCTGTTGGAAAGCCAGTGGAATATGAAAGGTTTTAAAAATCAAAATATCTTTTGTACCCTACCGGAGAATCGAAGGAATAGAAGAGGTTTTATTTTATGAAATTCAAAAAAATCTTGCTTTTCATTTTTTAAAATGGTATCTCTTTATTAAAATAATCAGTAGAATTTCTCTTATATGCTGGGAGAAATTCCACCACTATTTTAACATTAGAGACATTGCTTGATTTGCAAAAATTCTAATTTTATAATAAATAATAAAATTTGTTCAAGACTTAATCTCGACTATACGTACAAAATTAGACTCAAAGTACTCAAACATGGTCGATAAGACCTAATGTCCGTTAGAGTACTTTTGACGTGAAAGATCCTTATAACTCTAAAGGACTTCCTTTTAATGCAAAATTACCAAAATACCTTTGAGGTATACCTTCGACATCAAGTATCTTGGTACCCTAAAAAGATTCAAAAACTTTATAGACAAACGAATCTATTCCTGTTATACAGCATTGACATAAAAGTATCCTATGATCACATAAGACTTGGTTCTAATGTAAATTACTAAAATGTCTCTAAGGTCTACCTTTGATGTAGAAGTATCCTAGTAAGCCTAAAGGACTAGATATCTCTATAAAAGATAAACCTGTCCTTATTTCGCACCTTTGACATATAAGTATCCTAGTGATCATAAAAGACTTGGTTCTAAGGTAAGTTACTAAAATGTCCCTAAGGTCTACCTTTAACATAAAAGTATCCCAATAACCCCAAAAAACTTGATGACATCATAAACAAATGAACCTGTTCCTACTGTACACCTTCAATATATAAGTATCTTGGTATTACATAGGATAAGTTCCAGAGAAAATTATCAAAATACCGTTAGGTGTACCTTCAACCTATAAGTATCCTGGTAACCTAGAGGACTTGAAAATGATATGAAATGATAATTATACCCTTCATGGGTAACTTAGATATCAAGATTGACCTAAAATGCAAAAATTGCTAATAGGTCTATAATCTTTTCAAAATTCCATTTTGTACCTTTATTAAGAAATGAAAAGATATGAAAAGTTTTAATAATTTCTACACCTAAAATATCACATTAACCTTAAAATGCAAAGTTTTCTAAATGATCCCTAAAATTTTTTAATTTTGCAAAATAGTCCCTACATGAAATAAACATCACAAAATAACATAAAACACATTACAAAAATCATAGAAATTATACCAAATTCGACCAAGCAGCTATGGCTTTGGGATAAAAATTTTATAATTTTACAAATAAGTCCTTAATTTTTTTAAAATTACAAAAAGACCACAAAATGATGGAAATGCATAAAACATATTTATACATATTAGAATAAAAATGAAAACACATTCAAAAGTTTCCATATGCAATCGACCAAGCATGGATGGCCTTAGAATAAAAATTTTACAATTTTGCAAATAAATCCCTAAATTTTCTAAAATTACAAAAAGGCCCCAAAATGATTAAAACTATATAAAACATATTTATGCATAATAGAATAAGCATGAAAACATTCCTAAAGGTGTCTGGATGATTCGGCCAAGCTTGGATGGCCGTAGAAAAATTTTACAATTTTTACAATTTAGTCCCTATATTTTCTATAGTTACAAAATAGCCTAAAAATCAAAATATCCTAAAATTTTTAAGATCACCTTTCCAAGACCTTTAAAATTTTGAAAAAAAAATGTTTTTTTGCCCCTGCAAGTTTCAAACACACAATAATAGCCTAAATCATCACAAAACAAGGCATAAAAACATCATAAAAAATCCTTATTGGATTCGGCCAAAGCATGGATGTCACCAAAATAAAGTTATTGTTCATCATGAAATCTCAAAAGCAATATCATAAATAAAAAAACAAGCCTTTACCAAGCTTGAATCAACATGAATCGAAATGAATTTCACTAATATTTTAGCATAAATCAACATGAACATAAGATGATGTTAGCTCAAGGTAAAGATTGAACCAAGAGGGGGTGAATTGGTTCTATAAAAATATTGATCACAAATTTATCTTTTACAAAAATTTAAAATAAATTAAAAAAAAGGAGTTAAGGATAAGAAAAACAAACAATTAATAGATAGAGGTTTGGTCCTTGAACTCAAAACCTCTATCCTTTCTTCTTGGCATTTCCTTGCTAATGTGATTCCCACAATTCACTAATGAAATTGTTACCTTTAAGGCTAAGGTATAACCTTACAACTCCACCTTTTAATGCTTAGATAGAACCTTTTAATCCCCTTAAGAATTTTACCCTAAATTCTTAAGTGTTTTCACTCATATTCACATAAATTCTTAAGTGTTACAAACAATTAGAACCTCTAATAGGTAGATGTTTGATGGAATTTAAGTACCAAGTGGATAAAATACAAATAAACTCTAAAGAATATAAATTGGATACAAGAAGAATGAAGAATTTAAAGATTTTGAGCTTTAATTATTTAATACTTGATTAATCTTGGTATCTCTTGCCTCTTTGGTTGTTAAGAACCTCTATTTATAGGTTGGAATTGATTTATAGATGTTGGGCATTAAATGAGATTGGTGGAGAGCCATTATAACCCTCATAAATGCTTGTTTCCATTCACTCTTATGCTATTGTGTCGATACAATACCAAGTGTATTGATACAAGAATTAAAAATGTGACTGTTACAGGCTGTTGTATTGATACATTGGTTGAGTATCGATATGACACACTTATATCGAACTTTCAGGGGTTTCAGCTAAACCTTAGTTACTACTAAGAAATGTATCGATACATATAGGTTAAGTATCAATACTCACAGCTTTGTATCGATACATACTGATTTGTATCAATACATTTGAGGGTTTTAAACATAGTGTCGATACAATGATGCATTGTGTCAATACATCCCTTTAAAATCCTTTGTAAAATGATTTTTCTTACCTTGAAGTCAGCTTAAACATTTCGTAAAAATATTCTAAGTATAAATGTATATTTTGGAACATATATTTTTGAGAAAGTAGGAAATGATTATTTTTTAAAATATTTTTCAATTTAACATAAGTATTAAGTTGGAAATAGTTGAGTACAAGTTAATTTAGCTTAAGCTATTATTATATCAAAATCAAAATTAATTCAAAGCTAACATTCTCCCTCTTTTTGGTATAACAAAACTTAAGATAAATTTGCTTGTTAATGACTCCCCCTAAATTTTTGAGATTTGTAATGGAAAGCTCCCCCTCAATAAAAGCAATGGTTTTTAAAATTTTTAATTGAGAAAATAGAGTCCTTTAAAGCTACAACAATTTAAATCTACAATATTGCCCATGATTTTCACAAATCAAACTATAGCATGTAAAGTGTTCAATATCGACATGTTATTTGGTTCCAACACGATAATATCATCATCATAATCAAGTGCATAATAATATCATTAATAGATGCAAGACATATTTGGCATTGCAAGATATATTTGGCAAATTTATAGCATTTTTCCCCTTTTTTAATATCAAAACACAAGAAAGATGAATTCAAAACAATGGACAAAATACAATCATAGTGTGTATAATCAAAGATAATTCATTAAGAATAAGGCACTAAATATATTCAAGAAAATAATCAAAAAATGTCGAATGGAATGGAAAGAACTTGAGAACCATAAAATCCTAAAAATTAAAGAGTGATCCCAAAATGATCCTACTATGACTAATTATCATTGGTTAGAGGATCCTCGATGGATGGAGAAATAACAGAAGAGCATGAGGAAAGGCTGTCAAAAAGTTATGGAATTGCTCGATCAATTCCTAGTGACTATGCTCGAGACTAGAAAGATGAGCATCGATAGAATCAAAGCGATGATCCTAAGAATCAAAACATCATTCTTGTGTGTCAAGATAGCCCATGATGGAATCGTGCATAAATTGAAGCTCCATGAGCACAGATGAAAGGTGTCAAGAGCCCAAGTAAAGGAGGTGCACCGTGCTCTATATTATCACCATCATGATCATCAAGATTAGAAGCAGCTGCTTGCACTTGTGGTGGAGGTGGTTATCGACAAACCTTGGGAACAAAATCGGCTTCTTGAATGTCAAACCCGATGAGCCCTGTGGATTTTGGTCCAATATGGCAATAGGGAGATACCATAATCCTGAGGTCGTAAGCATCTTGAGTTTCGAGATAGTAGCTCAAGGCCATGCCATGTAGGAGGCTACGACAACCACAGACACAAAGGACAAGGTTGGTGAAGATAAAGTAAGTATGGTTTGGATGAGTTTTAGTGTGAATCATATGTAACCATTAATAGTTGGATTCACTAATTAAAGTGTGTTTGGTGCCATAAAGATGGAGCACATGATAAATGATAAGATAAAGTAGGCAATCGATTGGAAAAAGGGGTAGCTTTATTATTTGAAGTGTGTAAGGTAGTGAGTGCTGGACCTTCATTGGTTATACCTTCATTCAAGAAACTAAAAGTAGTCACAATGGAAGTATGGTTGACTACAAGATCTTACCCCAAAAGCTAAGACCAAAATGCAATAACATGGTCATGATCATCAATTACAAGTGAAGCATTAGTAAATAACACATGAATAAGGCTCTTGTGAATCGAAACATTGAGAGGGAGAAATTTGGTCCATTCAAAGGTATCAAAAGTTTAGAGGTAAAGATAAAAAATGGATTGAAGAAAAAAAAGTTAATAACTCAACATTGTTAGATAGGCTTATGTACATATACGGTATTAAATCATTCATGAGTCCATGCATTTAAAAAATACAAGTTAAAGAATGACTGATTTTAGGTCGGAGGTGGTTGACAAGCAGAAGAAGTGGAAGCATGGGTGACAGGACCTTGATGACAGACGACTTATTTAGTTTTGGAAGGCATGGCAGTGTGTTAAGGTGGTTAGGGAATTTTATTAAGTAGGTGGTGATAAGATAGAATTACATGGTGGTTTAGATAAACGGAGAATATGATAGATGTTGGTGAAGTGATTGGAGTGATTTGGAAGGAATTAGATGAAGTAAGGGTGGATTCGGATAAGGTTTTACGAGAGTCATATAGGTAGTATAAGAAAGTAGGGCAAGTAGATGAAACTAGAAGCAGGTGAGATGCTAAAGAAGGTTGTCTGAGGAATATGGTCAAGCGGGTGGTGGGCAAAGGGTTTTGATGGCAATGTGGTATACTTTTTAGAGTAATTTTGCAACCTATCACAACAATCAAAGTTGGGAAGACCTGAGAATGAAAAAGAACTCAAAATTTTGGAAGAAATTTGGATAAATTTTAAGGGTTTTAAAGAAGAAATGGTTAGGGTTTGAGTAAAGAGACTTTTTAAATTTTTTATGGTTTTGGGTGCTAATATTACGAAAGGATGAAGATTAGCTGAAGCTTGGTGATTAAGGAGTGATTGGGTTAAGGAAAAGTAAGTGAATAGTTGTTAAAGCTCGATAAAAATAAAGTTAGGCACGTGAAGATAGCTTAAATCAATAGTTTATATTGATATAAACTAGAAAGTATTGATACACTGTATCGATACTTAGAGTAATGTATCAATACAAAGAACGGTTAAGGGTTTTTATTAATACCGTGAACTTGGTCTCGAGATTAGAGATGATTCTTGGCTTGTATCGATAAAAATTTATAAGTGCATCGATGCTTAAAGTTACGTATTGATACATAAAACAATTCTAGGTTTAGTATCAATACCATGAACTATGTCTTAGGACTGGAAATGATTTTTGCCTTGCATCGATACGTATAGCTTAGTATGGTGTCATTTCTACTTACATGGTGTCAATTCAAAGCATATTTTTGACCTAATTGCTCATTGAAAAACATTTGCAAATGCAAATTTGAACAAAACTTTGATATCAAAATCATTTTGCATGAACAACAAATCAAAATTTAACCACAAAACAAAATCATTCAAGCATCAAGAGGCATAAAAGAACACATCATTTGTAAATAAAGAGATATGTAAGGCTAGCTTTTCTAATCAAGTAAGGTAAACATAGTTTAAACTATATTAAGGTAACATATGAGAATCTCATCAAACTTATAAATTTAGGGTGCATTCATTAAACCAAGTTCTCTTCTAATTGTGCAAAACCTATCTTGTTAAGTGGTTTAGTGAAAATATCAAATAGTTGATGCAATGTATCAACAAAGTCAAGCACTATATCAACTTTTTTCACACGATCTCTAATGAAGTGATGTCCAATCTCTATATGCTTGTTCTAAAGTGTTAAATTGGATTTTTGTGAGATAAATAGCACTAATATTATCACTTTTATGGGAATGTGATCCGTGGTAATTCTAAAATCCTTCATTTGTTATTTTATCCATAAGATTTAGGCACAACAAGTCTCCATGGATATGTACTCCGCTTTGATTTTGGATAAAGCAACATTATTTTATTTCTTGGAGAACCATAATATGAGCATATTTCAAAAAATTAACAAGTACTAAAAGTGCTTTTCCTATCAATTTCACATCCACCAAAATTCGCATTAGAATAAGCATGTAAAGCAAGAGATGATTTTTTTAGGTACCATAAGCCTAGATTAAGAGTGTCTTTAACATATCTAAAGATTCTTTTTATGGCACCTAAGTGTGATTCCTTAGGTGAAGATTGATATCTAGCACATAGGCATACACTAAACATTATATTGGGTCTATTTGCGATAAGATATAGTGATGAGCCTATCATAGACTTATAAAGTTTAGAGTCAACACATTTACCTTCTTCATCCTCTTAAGCTTTGTTGAAGTACTCATAGGCCTGGAACAAGGCTTTACTTTATCCATTTTGAACCTCTTTAGTAACTCCTTTATATACTTCGCTTGATTGGTAAAGATGCCATCTTCTGTTTGCTTAACCTATAGTCCCAAGAAGGATGTTATTTCTCCTATCATGCTCATTTCAAATTCACCTTGCATTAACTTAAAAAATTCTTGACAAATAGATTTATTAATAGTACCAAAAATAATATCATCAACATAAACTTGAACTACTAACATATCCTTGCCTATTTTTATAAAAAGAGTTTTGTCAACATTGCATCTATTAAAACCTTTTTAATTAAAAATTTTGAAAACTTTTCATAACATGCTCTAGGCGCTTGCTTTAAACCATATAAGGCTTTTAAGAGTTTAAAAACATGATCAGGATAATAAGGATTTTCAAAACTAAGAGGTTGCTTAACATAAACTTTCTCATTAATAAAACCATTTAAAAAAACACTTTTGACATCCATTTGAAACAACTTCAAATTATTAAAACATGCAAAGGCTAATAGTATTCTAATAGCCTCTAGTCTAGCTACGAGGGCATAAGTCTCATCAAAATTAACTCCTTCTTCTTGACTATATCCTTTAGCTACTAATCTAGCCTTATTTCTAACTATGGTTCAATGCTAATCAAGTTTGTTCCTAAAGACCTATTTAGTAACTACGATGGGATGATTACTAGGTCATTCTACTAAATTCCAAACTTTACTCCTCTTAAATTGATTTAACTCTTCTTGTATGGCCATGATCCAAATGTTATCTTTTAGAGCCTCATCTAAATTCTTAAGTTCAATTTGTGAAAGAAAAGCTACATAATTGCTTGTATTTCTAAAAGATGATGTAGTTTTTACCCCTTGATTAGGATCAATAATTATCTAACCTTTTTTTACATAAGTTAACTCTCTAAGATGATTTCTTTCTTTTTCAACTTGGGTTGGCTCATATAGTTCATCTTCTTTTGGATCTTTTTGATCTTGAATTGTTTGTTGTTGCTCCTTTTGTGATACTTCATATTGATTTTCTTGGTAAATCTCTACATTATCACTATCAAAAAATACTTTTCTTAAGGTAGAATTAGCTTCATTAAATATAACATGTATGGACTTTTCAACAACTAGAGTTCTCTTATTAAACACTTTATAAGCTTTAGAATTTATAGAATAGCAAAGAAAAATTCCTTAATCACTTTTTGCATCAAATTTACGAAGATTATCCTTTCCATTATTTAATACAAAGCTTTTACAACCAAAAGGATAAAAATAGCTAATGTTAGGCTTTTTTCTTTTAAAAAGTTCATATGGAGTTTTCTTTAAAATTGGCCTAACCATAGCTCTATTTATAATGTAGCAAGAAGTGTTAATGGCTTCCACCCAAAAATACCCTGGTAAATTATTTTCACAAATCATGGTTCTAGCCATTTCTTCCAAGGTTTTATTTTTCCTCTCAACAACTCTATTTTATTGAAGGGTTCTAGGAGCTGAAAAGTTATGACTAATACTATTTTCTTTACAAATTTATCAAAACCAAGATTTTCAAATTCTTTTCCATTATCAATTCTCACACTTGAAATAAAATAACCTTTTTCATTTTGAATAATTTTGCAAAAAGTAATGAATTTATCTAAGGCTTCATCTTTAGAGCTTAAGAAGAGAACCTAAGGAAACGTAAAGTAGTCATTCATAATAACAAATCCATATTGTTTACTACCTAAGCTTAATGTCCTTGTGGGACCAAAAAGATCAATATGAAAAAGTTGTAATACTATAGTAGTTGAAACGATGTTAATTGGTTTAAATAAAGCTCTCTTATGTTTTCCTTGAACATATGCATCACATATTCTATCATTATCAAATTTCATTTTTGGCAATCCAATAATAAGGTCTTTCCTAGAAAATTTTGAAATTAGATTCATGCTAGCATGTCTTAATCTTCTATGCCACAACCAAGACAAGTCATCATTATTAGCAACAAAGCAAATATTTTGAGAAAACAAGGCATCTAGATGCACAATATAAACATTTCCTTCTCTATGTCTTATAGAAACAATTATATTTGATTTAATATCAACAACTTGACAATTCATTGACTTAAAAATAACTTTCATGTCTTGATCACACAGTTGACTAATACTAAAGGGGTTATGTTTGTGACCTTTAACAAATCAAACATTTCAATGTTAGATGAAGAATTGTTACTAATGGTTCCAATGCCTTCAATTTTGTCTTTTTGAGTTATCACCAAAAGTAACAATTCCACCATCTTTGGGCCTTAGTTCCAGGAATTAACTTTTGTCACCATCCTTGGGCCTTAGTTATCACCAATGGATGTGTCTTGAACATCCATTATCAAGATACCAAGAATTTTTCCTTATTGAATTTGCCTTGAAGCAATGCTCTTCCTCTTACAAACGTAAAATGATGTTTTGTTTTTAGGTACCTAAATTTTCTTGGGTCATTGAGTATTAGTGTTCATAATTTTTATGCCTTTTGGAATCCATTTCATTTTAATAGCCTTATCTTGAGATGTGCTAACTCTCTTAGAAATCTATACCCTTCTAATAAGCTTGCCTCTATAAGTAATAACGTATAAAGAACAAGTATGAAATAATTGACCAAGTCTATGGCAATGAGTGTATATGCTAGATGTATCAAATGATTTATTTTATGTCACGAAGAAATTCTTAAAGTGAGTTTCTTTTTTAATTCTATTATAGCCTAAACCATCTTTATCAAAGAATGATTTTTGTGTTTGTAGCATACCATTCAATTTTTGTTGTGCCATATAAAACTTTGAGAATGAGTTATGCAAGTTTCTATTTTTCTTGGTTAGATCATCAATTTTAACTTATAACTCATTTATTTTCTTTTTAAGATTATTATTTGTCATGCTCAATGATTCATTTCCTTTTTTAGGTTTAGAAATCATTTTCTTACATTTTAAATTCATGTTTTCAAATTCTAATGTTAACTCATCAAATGCATCTTGTAATTTATCAAATGAGTAAGGATTAGCATTGGAAGATACCTTGGGGTCATCAAGAGCCATAAGACATAGGTTGGTTGCTTCATCATCATTATTATTAGATGTGTCGCTACTACTCCATGTGGCCACTATAGCCTTCTTATTTTGTTTCTTCAGGTTTTGCTTATTCCATATTAGACATTCAAATTTGATGTGTCCTAATTTCTTACACTCATAGCAAAGAATTTGGTTTTCTCTTTCTTGCTTAATTCTCCCTTCATTATTTCTTTTCTATGAGGTCTTTTTTCTTATTCACTCTCATGAACTTGTTGAATCTTTTTACAAACATGGCCATCTCTTCATCTTCCTCAACCTCATCATCATCATCATGAGTGGTTGATCTGAAGGCAATACTTGCCTTCTTTAGTGGCTTTTAACCATGTTTTCTTCATCTCATAATTTAGGAGAGATCCTATGAGTTCATCCAATAAAAGTGTGTAGGGATCTTTGGACCCTTTAGTTGCAGTCACTTTTGCTTCACAAGACTCAAAAAAACTATTAAAAAGCTTTTTCACCATCTCTTCAACCCATTAATGATGTTTGTGAACCTATCCGACATTTTTTTTACGGTCACATCCGCTTTCATTTTAAGCAATTTATAGTCAAGTGTAAGCATACTTATTTTAGATTTCTTGACTTGATTTGTTCCTTCATGAGTGGTTGTTAACTTGTCCCATACATACTTGGGATTGTCACAAAGTGAGACTTTATTTTACTCACTTGGGCCAAGAGCATAAAATATTGTCTGCATGGCCTTAGCATTCAATTGTGCCATCTTAATATCTTGCTCATCCCATTCATCTTGTTCCTTTAGCACAATAATGTCTCCAACCTTTTTTTAGGAATAAGTGGTCCACTGATAATGATCTTCCATACTTCATAGTCATTTGCTTTGATAAAAAGCACCATCCTTGTCTTTCAATGTGAATAGTTATCACCATTAAAGAGTGGAGGTCTTACGATAGAATGACCTTCAAGTCTCATAGCATTTGCATTTGTCTCAATTGCCATGAGACAAACTTCATCTTAGCTCCTTTAACTCTTGTGAGCTTCTTAAAGCTTACACATTATGTTTGCATCCTTCATTCTTTGAGCTATCTAAGATCTTTTTCTTAAGCTTGTGAAACTTACAATAGAGACCAATGCTTTAATATCAATTGTTAGCTTAAGGTAAAGATTAAACCAAAAGGGGATGAATTGGTTCTATAAAAACTTGATCACAAATTTATCTTTTACAAAAATTTGAATTAAATTAAAAGAGAAAAAGAGTTAAGGATAAGAAAAACAAACAATCAACATATAGAGGTTCAGTCCTTGAAATTGAAACCTATATCCTCTCTTCTTGGCACTTCCTTGCCAAGGTAATTCCCACAATTAACTAATGAATTTGTTACCTTTAAGGCTAAGATATAACCTTACAACTCTATCTTTTAAGGCTTAGACAGAACCTTTCAATCCCCTTAAGAATTCTATCCCAAATTCTTAAGTGCTTTTACACACTTTCATACAACCTTTTTGTGATATGAATGAAGTGTTTGAAAAACTATTAAAACCTCTAGTAGGTAGGTGTTTGCTGGAATTTAAGTACAAAGTGGATAAGATATAAATAAACTTGAAAAAATATAAATTAGATATAAGAAGATTGAAAAATTTAAAGATTTTAAGCTTTTGTTGTTCAAAACCTCTAGTATATGCGTGTTAGCTAGAATTTAAGTACAAAATGGATAAAATACAAATAACCACGAAAGAGTATAAATTGGATATAAAAAGAACTTGATTGATCTTGGTCTCTTTTACTTCTTCAGTAATTAGGAACCTATATTTATAGCTTGGAATTGATTTATAGATGTTGAGCATTAGATGAGGTTGGTGGTGAGCCATTGTAGCCTTTATAAATGCTTGTTTTCGTTCAGTCCCGCACCATTGTATCGATATAGTACCAAGTGTATCGATACAAGAATTAAAAATATGACCATTACAGGCTGTTGTTTCAATACTTGTCATCATGTATTGATACAGACAAACTTTTATCGATATAGACAAACTTGTATCGATACTTTCAGGGGTTTCGGCCAATGCTTAGCTACTACTAAGCAATGTATCAAGACATATGGGGTGAGTATTGTACTCACTGTGTTGTATCAATACATACAGATTTGTATCGATATATTTAAGGGTTTTGAACATAGTGTCGATACATTGATGCATTGTCTCGATTCATCCTTTTAAAATTCTTCGTAAAATGATTTTTCTTGGCTTGAATTAACTTAAACATATCTAAAAAATGTTCTAAGTATAAACGTGCATTTTGGAACATATATTTTTGAGAAAGTAGGAACTTAGTACTTTTCAAAATATTTTTTAATTTAACACAAGTATTAAGTTGGAAATAGTTGAGTACAAGTTAATTTAGCTTAAGTTATTGTTATATTAAAACCAAAATTAATTCAAAGCTAACACATGATAAATATTACAAAGCATATATTCATGAAGATAATATTATTTCTACTAATAAACACAAATCATTATAATGAAAATCTACACAAATACAATAAAATCAAATATATCAAAGAAATACTTAAATAATGAAGAATTAAGGATGAAAATAACAAAAGTGAAAGATTTTTAAGAGAACTACCTTAGAAAGCCTTAGAAAATTATGTTATTTTCTTTATTTTTTAGTGTTTTTTAATACCAAAATTCCCAAGCTTCTTTTAAAACCAATCTTCCTTTATTTATCAGGAAGGATTCGGCCAAGGCTGAAATGAAAAGCCTTTTGCCAAAATGTTTAAGGAATTTCTATCTATTTTTTTCCTTTATTTTTTGTAATTATTACTTTGATTTTGATTTGATTTAAATTAATTAAACTTGTCATTTTATAAGTTGTCATCCATGACATCATCAACCCTAGAAAATTTTAGATGATATTTGTATATAATATGTAAAATTATACTATAAAAATTAATTAAAAAGATTAAACTGTAAAAATTAAAAATTATATATTTAAAATAAAATTTCATATGATCAATTTAATTTAATCTAATAACAAAAACAATTTTAATTTTTAGGAAAGAACCATAAAAATTCCAAACTCATAATTTCATGAGAAAACCCTTACCAAGAAAATTGTTATATATAAAAAATGAAAAACTCATAAAATAAATTGAATTTTTAAAAACAAAATTAATATAAATTTAACAATAATATTTAAAGAATTTTAAAAATTATAAACTTAAAAAAAATCTTATCAAAAAATTCACAATGTAGAAAACTACGTATCTTGGAAACAAAAATATGTTTAAATTTTATAAAAATGAATTAAATTCAACACACTAATCAAAATATTAATTTATAAAAATAATAAAGATAAAACTTGAAATCCATAACAATTTTTACAGGAAATATTTTTGCAAGTATGATACCCATGATAATGTGAAAAGTTCAAATTTAAGTCCCAAAATTGATAACTTGATACCTTATGGTAAAAAATGCCAATGCAAATTTTTCCTTGAATATTTTTGATTTTTTGAAGTGAGTATCGACATAAGTACTACATGGGTATTGATAAAAATATACGACGGTCAACTTCCTAAGTTTTACAAAAAATTCTCAAAAAATTCTTAAAAATGGGAAATTTACGTGTGATAATATCTACAAAAACAAATTTCAAAATTTCACAAGTATAAAGTTAAAAAGCCAATTTCTTACATTGATATCCAATTTTTAATCCAAGATTAGTTCTTTACGATCCTTAAAATGGCATTTTTTCTATCGTGTACACATACGACCATTTAGGTAGGAGTAAAAATGTTTTAAGAATGTCTAGTCCACCTTGAAAAGTCTACCCTCATCGAGTAGTTGCTAAGTTCTTGGTCTTAGATATTTTTGCATTGTTAGGGAAAGTGCTTGGACAAAATTAAGTGTAAACAACTACTTCTCTTTGGCTATTGCTGAGAATTAGTAATAAGGCAAATACCAAACAAACACAATTTTGTTCAGGCCATATAAGCTTTTCTAGAAAGTTTTTTTATATATATGCAGCAACTGCATCAATTCTTTACATTTAAGTGCTAATTTCATAGGGACTGAGCCATCAGTTACTTTTAGGCTTTTAAATTTCTTGATTCCAATTTCACCAAGACTAAGCCATCAGTCACTCTTGGGCTACATGCTAATTTTGATTAGGCCTACTCTATTATCTATTTTTGGGTTAGTGTTGATTTTGATAAGGACATAGCCACCAACTACTCTTAGGTTTGGTGCTAAATTCGATTAAGCCGAAGCCATTATCTACTTTTAGGCTTTGTACCAATTTCAATAGGGACATAGCCATCAGCTACTCT
This sequence comes from Adansonia rubrostipa, assembly GCA_038381775.1. NCBI lineage: Eukaryota > Viridiplantae > Streptophyta > Magnoliopsida > Malvales > Malvaceae > Adansonia > Adansonia rubrostipa. The sequence continues at coordinate 7,510,349 of JBBYHM010000022.1, read as the reverse complement.
TTAGCTTGGTGCCAATATCCATTTGCCTGAAGCCATCATTAACTTTTGGGCTTGGTGCCTATTTCAATAGGGACATAGCCATCGGCTATTCTTGGGCTTAGTGCCAATTTTGATTAGATCAAGGCCATCATATACTCTTAGACATAGTGCTAATTTTGATTAGGCCAAAGCTATAATCTACTTTTGGGCTTGGTACTAATTTTGACTGGTACATAGCCATCAGATACTCTTTGACTTTGTGCCAATATCGATTAGCCCAAAGACATCATTAACTTTTGGGCTTGGTCCCTATTTTGATAGGGACATAGCTATCAGCTATTCTTGGGCTTAGTGCCAATTTCAATTAGGTCGAGGCCATCACATACTCTTAGACATAGTGCCAATTTCGATTAGATCGAAGCCATAATCTACTTTTAGGCTTGGTGCTAATTTTGATGGGTACATAGCCATCTACTACTCTAGGGCTTGGTGCCAATTTCAATTAGGCTGAAGCCATAATCTACTTTTAGGCTTTTAAAAGACTTCTTCACCTATATTACGCGGGATCGCATAAAGAGGCCATTGTTTTCAAATCCATCTTTACCTACCTAACGCAAGATTGCATGAAGAGGCTAGCTTTTCTCACCTAGCAACATAAAATCGTATGAAGAGGCCAACCTTTGTTACCTACCTGACATAGTGTCACATGAAAATGCCATTTTCTTTACCATTACTTAAGATCATGTGAAAAAGCTAGCCTTTATTATCTACCTATCATAGGATCCATGAAAAGGCTATTTTCTTCAAAGCCTTTTTCACTTATCTAACACAAAATCATGTGAAGAGGCAAGCTTTTCTCACTTAACTAACATAGGATTGCATGAAAAAGCCATTTTCTTCAAAGCCTTCTTTACCTACCTAAAACAGGATCACGTGAAGAGGCAAGCCTTTCTCACTTACCTAACACAGGATAGCTTGAAAAGGCCCTAGATTTCTGACAAAGCCTTCTTTGCCTAACTAACATAGGATCGTATGAAGAAGCATGCCTTTCTCATCTACCTAACACAGGATTGCATGAGAAGGAAATTTTCTTCAAGGCCTTCTTCATCTACCTAACAAAGGATCTCATGAAAAGGCAAGCATTTTTTAGCTACCTAACATAGGATCGTGTGAAAAGGCCATAGATTTCTTGCAAAGCCTTTTTCACCTACCTAACACAGGATTCTGTGAAGAGGCAAGCCCTTCTCACCTACCTAATGTAAGATCATGTGAAAAGGCCATACATTTCTTACAAAGCCTTCTTCAGCTATCTAACGCAGGATCGTATGAAGAGGCATGCCCTTCTCATATATCTAACATAAGATCGCATGAGAAGGTCATCTTTTCTCACCTATCTAATACTGGATCACATGAAATGGCCATAGATTTCTTACATCATAAGGATTTCTATATGTCATTAAGACCTAATTAATCTAAGCCTCATTGATGCCAATTTCTTTTCTTCTTGCTAGCTTGCTATTGAAGGTTAAAAGGTAACTTAATGTTTGCCTCTCAAAATCCTTATCCTAATCTTGATTTTAGGAATTTAGGAATTATTCAATTATTTTTGAAAAATCATCAAATATCAAGTGTTAAATTAGTGTTTATCAATTCAAAGTCATAACTTAAGCAACTAGATAAGTATTTGCTTTAGGTGTATTTACTGATTTTGTTAAAGTCATGTGAAATACACATTTCATCAAAATTCTAGGATTTATAGAACAAGATTACCTTTTTATTCTATCTTGGGAAAAATCTACTTGATCAAAATCTATGAAAATTTTAAAATAATTTCAACTAAGAATTCTCCAATATTAAGGATAATGGACATGTAAGCTTCATCCATTAAGGATTTCTTGTGATTGATGATTACCATTCGGGACATCTGTGAATAAGATAAAGAAATGAAGTTAAAGGCACAAATGTTGTGGGACTACTAAAATTCAATTTGAAGAAATTGATATGACAAGGTCAAGGTTTATCAAGACCAAGTTCAGGAGGATATTGTTTTTAAGAGAATTCCTTTTAATCTTCAAATACAATAGTTTGAACTAATGCTAGTAAACATTAAGTCTTAAGGGGTTAATTTGAAAGCCCTTTGGATCAGGCTCAAAAGGGACTACAAACTGAATAATTTTCTATAGCTGTGAATGGATAGAAAAAGAAGGCCATTTTTTATTTCAAAACAACCATTTGAACTGACAAGCATTTCACTAAGAAGAAGGTTTTTTTTTCTTCTGAAATCATTTTGAGTACCTCAATTACATGATGTTGCATTCAATTTTTAAAAGCTTAAGGTATGCCCTTCAACATTTTCATCTCCACAGCTACTAATGGATATTAGTATAAGAGAAAATCAAATTGGCATGGAAAAACATCTTAGATTTCATATCTTATCTATCAGATATTTGGTTGAAAACATTTTATCCCAAAGTAAATGGCATTTTTGGCTCATCTTTACTCTAATTTTTATAAAATCAATGATTTGGAGAAGTGTCATGGAAATTGAAGTGAAAGGTGTCCAAATGAGAGAGATCTCGGAATTACTATCATTATTCAATAGATGTCAAACTATTGATATCTAAATCTTCTAAGAGCATAGCTTACTTGTTCAACTTTCAAGGAATCTAGAAAAAGGACATTTAAGTGTAAAAGTCTATGGTTGAATGTTTAGGACAATCATATATATGGAAGTGAAGGACCTTTCTTAGAGAGTTCAACCTAATGGTAATCATATACCAAAGAAGAATTTTTTAAAATGTTCTTATTATCCTAGATACTAAAAATTATTATTAACATAATTCATGGTTCATGACAAATACAAACTATTTACAAAGCAAAATTCATTTCAAAATTCATACTTTCTAAAAAGAAAAGTATAGAGTTTTAGAGCCAAAATCAAAATTACCCTTGATTGGCACATTACCATAAGGTCAATGACTCTTAGACTAATCATCCTAAGTAGGCATCTACCAGCTCCCGAAATTTTGCTAGGTCAGCATTCTTAAGAGCTTGTACTTTGCTTTTGAATACATTGTAATTTTTCATGGAATGACTTTCCACCCCTTGGTGATACTTACATCTGACACTTGGATTGTACCATTTCGGGTAGGGAGGTCCCTTAGGCTTTGCTAGGATAGTGGAAATCATCTGATTCTGAATAAGTAAAGGGAATAGCTCTGTGTAGGAAATTACTGAGGCATGATATACCTTTATCTTTTTATTTTCTGCTTCTAAAAATCATTGAACTTTCTCCTAGTTCTTTTTGCCTTTTAGAACTCGATGTAGAAACCCTATTTAATCTGAGCCAACATTCAGAGAATCAAAAGCCATCGTCTGAGGCACCATTAAGGTCATTTGTAAAAGCTCGTGTCTAATTCATGTCATTTTATCTAAGGTAAGGTTGTAAATTATTTAATTTAAAATCTAGCCCCGTAAAAAATTTACATTAGATAAAATAAAGCCCCTGTGCATATTTAATTTGCTTATTTGGCCCTATTTTATTTAATTGTATAGGGTCATAAATTATTTAATTTAAGACCAGGCATTATAAAAAATATACAATAGATGAAATAGAGCCCATGTGCATATTTAATTAGTTTATTTAGGTCTATTTTATTTAATTATATTAGGTCATAAATTATTTAATTTAAGACCAACCATTATAAAAAAATACATTAGATAAAATAAAGCCCATAGGCATATTTAAATATATTTTTTAGGCCTATTTTATTTAATTATATTAGGTCATAAATTATTTAATATAAAACCAAACATTATGAAAAAATTTGCATTAAGTAAAATAGAGCCCGCATGCATAGTTGATTATTTTATTTAAGCCTACTTTATTTAATTGTATTGGATCGTCTTTCCAAATTTTTTTTGATGGCCTTATTAAAATTATTTTGATTTAATATGTCCATTGTTTGAATTAATTTTGGTCTAGTAGGTTTGGTTAATGATTTTTTGAAGGACCCAATTATCTTGATGGTAGGGTATTTCATGGTAAAAATTGATATTCAAGGGACATTTGGAATTTTTGTGGTTAGTTGGTACTCAAGTATTAATATGTGGACCAATTTAAATTTGAAAATACATCCATGACTCAATATTTTTGTGAAACAATATACTAAATTAACCTCTCACCCTAGGTTTTTTAGCTATAGCCCACCAACCTTTATAAGCAACCTTTGTTGCTTTGTATGAAAAAAGAACATAAGCCCCCTCCAAAAACTATAGCCACCACCTTCAAAAACAAAAATAATCTTGTTCAATCATAGCAAGCAAAAACAAAAAAAAATTCATTTTCATTTCACACCATTCTATGCTATATATTTTACAGCATTTAGCTCAACCACCAAAACACCAAATAGGGAGAAAGAAATTAAAAGCATTAAACCAAAGCAATAGACTTGTCAAGAATCGAATAAAAGAAAAAAATTAAATAGAGACAAGGTAGTTAAAAGCTTTGGAAGGAGAAAGCATAAGGATTTAAGCTTTGCTGGTATATTCATTTCCCTCTTTATTATTTCTTTACACCTTTATTTTATTTTCATGTCATCTTAGTGATCCAATTCATGATATCCATAACCCAACTAAGGAAATCATGCATTTTTTATGGTATTTGATTTCATGTTTCTTTAATGGTGCTTTAATTTTGCTTGGGTGATTAAAATTGCATTTTTCTTTGGAAGTTTTCAATAGCCCCTATTTTGATGTCATGGTATTATGTCTCATGATTCATGCTTTATAAATGTTCATCTACCATTTCATGAAGTTATTTAGGAGGTAGTTTGTATTTTATGCATGATTTACTTGTCAAAATGCCTTTTGATGATGCTTGTTCTTATATTTGATGTTAGGATGATGATGATTAATTTTTTTGGTTTATCATGTACCTATTAAAATGCTTCTTCAAAATGCTTGCTTGATGAGTGCCTATGCTATTTTCGAAAACCAACCCCAGGTTAAGTTTATACTAACCTCAATTAGTGGGGATTGGAATGGATTTAATGTTTTTTATATATTGGTTCTCCAATCTTGAGGATGTATCAAGTACAAATGTTTGAGATCACAGCCTAATTAGGCCAAACAAATTTTGTTTTTAATCAAAAATTAAAAATGTTTTCAAATGTTTAATTTAAGTTTTGTTTTAAGCCTATCATTACCATTAGTGTGGATAGCAGCTGGATTGGTGGCCTATTCTATGAGAGTCAGATTGGTTCATTACTCTACTATCATGGACCTTAATGCTTGGACATTTGCATGTCTAACGCCTAGACACATGACCATAAAAGCCTTAACATGAAGAAACCCCTGTTTTGGTACTAGCAGCATAGTGGCCCCAATTAAAAAAATTATTTCTAGAATCCAAATGATTTTTTTGGAATTTTCCAGCATTTTTTCTTGGAAAGGACTTTGAATTACCTTTATAAACATACTTCAGTTTCCCTCAGATCACTCTACATATGGGAGTTATGATTTTTTGAACCTTCGCTACTTGGAACCCTAAAATCAGCGATTCCTATTTTGTTTGGGTAATTTTGAACCATTATATGATTTTTCTAGATTTTTTAAACATTTTCCCAAAACGGTTATAAAATTCTTATTCCAAAAAGGCACGTTTGTGATTTAACGATTTCGAATGAGTCCAAGATGATTTTTCCAAGCTCGCTGCTCTCTTTTCCCTACATTTGCTGTAGTGCTAACTCAAACTTAGTTTTAAAAATTAGTTCCACCTAGAAAATAACTTTATACAATTTTTTAATATTTTCACATTAATCTTTATCGAGCTACCTTTCCAACGGTACCTTATTTGCCATTAAAAACCATCGGACCAAATCAAAATAAATTTAGGAAGGTGGATAGCGTGATGCTATCACTTGTTTTTGCTAAGCTTAGGGAAATTACTAGGATTTTCCTGAACCAACATTTCTATTTATTCAAATGACTCAAAATGGATTCAATGATTTTTTCCCTAGAGTCTCGACTCATGACATAGGTCCTTTTAGGCTTGGATCAAAACTTAAAATCGTTTTCAAAATTAATTTTTGTTTGCTATTTATAACATTTTTCATCCTAAAATTTATTTTCTCCAAAAATTCTAAAATTTGCAAATTTAAAAAATCATTCAAATTCTTTTGTTTTGAGGGGACACTCCAACCTTTTTTTTTACGAGATTTTCTAATCATGTTTTCTCTAAAGGGATACCCCACCCCCGCTTTTAAAATGGATCCAAACTCCAAGTTTTCTCTCCTTTGGGTTTCTCGGCACCTTTTATGAACCATTTTAAGCGTAAGATGGCCTTTTAGTCCAAACACATCTTAAAATTGTAAATTCGATTATTCCTCAATAATCGAGGTCAATTACAAGATACATCCTAGCTGTCCCTCCTTTTTGTTTCCATATGTTTATCTTTAATGCAATTTTTAATATATTCTTTTACGTCTTACTAACTTGTTTCTCTTCTTAATGGTGACTTGCATTCATGTTTTTAAAAAACTTGAATTTCATTAAACTCGAGACAAGGTTCTATGTCGGTATCCCTCCAGTGCTTGATGTCAAGTATCTTCTTCCAAATCAATCTAGATCTTATTTTACCAAATCCTTTTTGTTTCTCCTCTCTCTTGGGTTGCATAGTGAGATATTGGTTAAAATTTTATCAAAAATCATATTTAATATTTAAAAAATTGCATTCATAATAAGGGGATTACACATAAATGATGATCACATAAAAAATTAAGGAAAACTAGGACTTCAATAATTTATGGCTAGATGGTACCAATTTTGGGCATCATGGGGGTGTTAATCCTTGCCCATGTATAACTGACTCCTGGACCCTTAAAGATGAACTTTGGTATACCTAGTCCATAAAATCAATGTTGCGAGTTTCATAATTGAAATCACTTGTTTTAATATGTATCTGATCATACCTAGCCCAAAATAGTCAATGGTAACTCCAAATCATGGCCATCCAAGATCGGTTGGACGAGCAATTCGTTCGATGGTTCTCTCTTCAATTTTTAGCTTATCATGCCTAACTCGAATCTTGATCAAGGGATGATCCAAAAGCGAACCCTACTTTCCACTTATTTTATTTTCAAGTCGTAGCACACCACACAAAGGGCACATCATAATAGCTTGGCGACTCAGCTGGGGATTAATTTGATTTAGAGATTCAAGCCTACAACTAGCTAAATTTTATCATGATCCTTGTTTTCCCTTGATTTTAGTCATTATTTATTTGTAATCCTCTTTCTTTATCCGCTTTGTACATGATATTTATTCACCATCACTCTCTATGCTGTCCTACTTTTCATGATTTCTAGGGTTCTTTTCTACTGTCCAAGAAAAAAAAGAGAAAGATGACAATTCCTTTAAAATGTTAACAAAGAGTGAACAAAAAGGTTTGATTATTTCCTCGACACATATCGTGCACTCACATCTTATTAGACTCTCGGCTCTTCTTTTCTTGGAGAAAAAATAACACCTTTATTAGGTAAAAGTAAGTTAATTGTCCTCTGTGGTATCTTTTCTTAACCCGTGGGCTAGCAATATCTTTCAGGGTGTAAAGTACTTATACTTCCATGGTATCCTTTTTATTCATATGGGGATAGCAAAATACATCCACCTAAATTGAACCATTTTGCCAAACCTGTGATGAGCCTAAGATCGAGGTGCCTCAGGTATCGTTACAGGATGAAAGAGCGATTTGGGAACCTTTTAAGGTCAACTTAACCCTATATGTCAGCCATAAGAGCCAAGCCATGTTATGCCATACCGAAGTGCTACTAGAAAAACCCAAAGAATAGGATACTTGGGGAAACACTTTTAACCTATGGCTCTTCCTTATCGTTTTTTTTGCAAAGTGATGATGAATGAACATTATCACCAATGCCTTCTCTCTCAGGTCAAATTGTATCAACTATTGTAATAATTCTAGGGGTATGTTTTCATGATGTTTAACCGATGGCTAATGCCTTTTTTCCTTTCACAAGAAATAACATTTGAATGTTATCACTAAGCATCCTTTTTAGGCTTGGTATCGCCTCCTAAGAATAAAACTCACTCCAGTAACTTGTAACACTATTCCGCTAATGGCTTAACACCTGCCAAATACAAGATGTTGATAAGTGAACATCATTGCATGAATCATTCGTGATCTTAAGAGGCACCATGCCATCTTATTATGGATAAACCTAAATCAAATGGGCCATCATGTTGTTCGATTGACGGCTTAATATTTGCCTATTATTGCACAGTGATGAGCACATTGTCACTCTTTTAGGTTTTAATTTCCACCCCAATGGGACATCATAAAGATAATTTCAACCTAGACATGCTCTTATGCTGTCTACACCAATTTAGATTTTGGCAGGCGAGCAACATTACCCATGGCCTTTTATGTTTACCCCAAGGCATCGTAACACCTATTATCGAGGTGATGGTGAAAGAACAATATAATGACCAGGCTCAGGGCAAATTTGTCCATTCATATGGATCCCCTCCCTTCAGAGAGCCATACTAGACATGAGGATCATGCATTTCATGCAATCCATATGTCATTCCTCATATGTTTATAATCATAAAGGTAAATCTTCATGACAACATTTTCATGCATATCATCTTTTTATACTTACATTAACGTCCTCATCACACTTACTTGCATTAACCTTGCTATAGTCTTCTTTGACCAATATAAGTGCGTCTCTGATTGGGCACCAAATAGATGATCTTTGAGAAGCATGGAGAAAAAGCCCAGCAAGACATTCAGATAATATGCCCAAAGATGGAGGAAAGAGGCGGCATAAGTACAACCACCATTAAATGAGAGGCAAATGACCATGTATTTTTTAGAGACATTGCATGCCCTTTTCTACGACAAACTTAAAGGGAATGCCATAAGGAATTTCCCTAATATAGTTATGTCTAGGGAAATGATCAAAAATGGATTTAAAGTAGGAAAGCTCAAAATAGGTTAAACCCTTGACATCGAGGAAAAAAAAGTGCCATTAGATGAGAAAAAAGAAGTCTAAGCCTTCACCTATGATAGGTAATCGATAAGGGATTTTACCATACATCATCTATACATTGCAAGTTGAATGGCTTACCCCATCGGGGTTACATTAAGTCAAATTCATACTCAAGTATTTACCCCTAGGCATCCTTTCCAATACATAACTAAATGCCCATAACTCCAGTCAGGCTTATCCAGCAACCAACAACACTAGGAATAATTAGAAAAGATAAAAGGGCATTCAAGATAGGATGCCTATAAAGTCAATCCTAGTTTCATACATAGAGTTACTTCCTCTACTTATTCAGGATCAATTGATTTCACCAATCTACTTTAGCCATCAAACCTATAGGGCCATTATAGACACCTTATTTTGTCTGGGCCAACTCTTGGCATCCCAAAACTCAAGTGAAAAGTGATCAAATTAGAAAATAAAACTAAATTGTGGGTGACTATCGACCGCCAGGTGAAAAAATTTGTTGGAAGGTCTAAAATACCTATGAGTCGCATTACAAAAAAATGTAAAAATCTCAAAGGTCAATATTTAGGGTATCACTAGAGTCATTCAGATGAGTACACAGGTCAATGTGAGGTACTCAAGAAGCCATAAGTACATGCAAGTTGTATTTCTAGTATTGATACAAGACTTTTATGCAGCCAAAAATTTGAATTTTTATGCATAGTATCGATGCATGAGGGTTTGGTCTCGAGACCTAATGAGACGTATCGATACTCATCATGATTGTACCAATATAGACCTTTGTAATTGCTATAATTATGATTTTTGGCAAAATGTATCGATACACAAACTTGAGTATCAATACAAGTTCATGAAGTATCGATACACACCTCTAAGTCCTGAGATTGAAAATAAATTTTTGCTCTTGATATTGATACATGTTTCATTGTATCAATACTTATAGGAAAAAATTGCCTTGTGTATCGATACACAAGGTTTTGTATCGCTATAGAATGGCATTTTTGCCAAATTTGAGTCATTTTTAGCCATTGCACCACTTACTCAAAATCTGATTTAAACATGTTTCTTGCACCAAAAATCATCAAAATTCATACCGAGCTTTGTCTTTGGGCCTATGATTGGATTTAAACAAAATTTTAAGTCCCAAATAGCCAATGCAAGAGATATTTCATAGCATTATGCAATTTGTAAAAGGGTAAGGCTGAACTTGCCTAATGCTTAATTGTATAAAGTAGCTTAGATCCACTATTTTTACTGGGCAAACCAATGGGTTTGCATGGCAACAAAGCACAATATCTAATCTCTGAATGAGGTACATAGACCAAAACACCAAAATGCGATTGCTTTTTAATCTTTTGTCTTCATAGTCATATGGCTATATAAGCCAACCTTGGACTCAGCTGAAGAGGGACCCCACCCAAAAAACATTCTCATATTTCTTCAATACTCCCCAACCACTAATAACCAAGAAACTTTTTTCCATTGTCAGAGCCCTTTAACACCACCACCAAATTCTTTCTAAAAAACCTCAATTTCATTCATATTCCCTTTTGAAACTCCCCTTTATCCATACTTAACTAAAAGCCCTTCCTTTTCATCACTGTTTTGCTATTTAACCCTAAAAAGTGTGAGTTCAAAATTGTTACTCAGAGAAAGGGCTGAAGCTTGAAACTTTCAGTATATTTCTCTATTTAACTTTGCATATTCTTTGATTTTTTAACATTTTCATTATCTTAGTGACCTCTATATGTTACCATGACCCTTCTAAGGTTCTTATGCATCATCCCTGCCTTGTTTGTGGTAGTCTTAGGATGTTGATGTTCTCTTGGTGCCTTAGTGTTGCATGGTAGGCCAAATATCTTATCTTTCATTCTATCATCAAAATAGACCCTTGTTTATGCATTTTTTGTCATGTTTCATCTATTTTCATATGCTTAACACAATTTTGATGTTTTCATAGCGTGCACTGAGTATGTTCATGTATTTTCTTGCATTTTAATGAGTCTCATACATAAAAGTGTTGTCTTGATAGCTCCAGCATACTTTTCTTCACTTGAATATGTTCATATCACTTCCATTCATGTTATTTGTCATCTCTTTGCATTTTTGTTACCTTTTCCATGTCAAAATGTCATCTTTGTATGTTTGTATGTAAAACTTGTTTATCTTTGTGATGTTGTATTTTATTCATGATTTGTTTGTCAAAATGCATGCTTGTTTGCTATAAAAATCTAATTTTCAAAAACAAATCCTCAAGTTCACACTACTTCCAATAGATAAAGAATAGCATGAATTTGATGTTTTTAAAAAATTGGTCTCCCAATCTTAGGGACAAACTAATACTTCTAGGTTAGATTCATGGAATAAAATACTACTTTGTTTTGTTAAAGTATTAAGCCTTGATCTTGAGTACAATACCCTTTTTAGTGAAGTGGTCAATAGGTTATTTCAATGTCCTAAACTACTCCAAGATTGGAGGATGAATTTGTGATGCCCATGTTACTTGCTCCTTGCTATCACAGACGTTTGGATGTCCTAGACTTGAGTTTACCCTTGAAAAAATAAAAAATAACTAATAACATCCCCATTTTTGTTCTGACAGCATTATAGTCCATATGTCATGAAGCAAGCCTTCTCCGAAGGGGCCCTAATCTTGTCAGAAATGGACGGCAATGTCTTGCCCAACCCAGTTAACTTAGATTCTATCAAGAAATATTACACGTAGAGGGTGAAAACCTGAAATGGTGTCCTTAAAAAAAAAACAAAAACAAAAAGAACAAAAAACCACACAAAAAATGAAAAAATAAAACAAAAATAAAAATAAAAAAAATAAAAAGGGGTCGAAATGAAAATTTGAAAAGGGCATCTGGGCAGCCAACTTGACCATGATTAAAAACCATAAATGCAACTTTAGAAGATTAATTTTGATGAGGCATAGACCGAGATCACTTACAAAACAAAGAAAAGTAATCCTAGGGATCTTCCAAAGATCAACTTATAATAGTCACATTCATTGTTCGAGAAAGATCCTGAAAAGCACCTAAAGAACATCCATGTTATGATTGTCAGAGGCATCTTCCGGCCAAAAGATCATACATTTTACCACTGAATCACTTGTTTGTCAATATATACCGAGTTATGTCTCTTTGTTGTCAAGAATAAATATTGCCTTGTTTCTTTTAACCTTTGTACAATTCGTATTACACTTGTGATTTAGTTGATAATGTTTGATAATCAATTGAAATATGCATCAAGACATCTCGATATTACATTGAAAGGAAAAAAAAAGCATAGGGAACTCTACTCATGCCCTGATTGTCAAGATTATGTACTTTTTTTGTCCAAACACCTATTCGACATAACCATACACCAAACCATTTCTTGCTTTCACAAGCCACATCTCAAGAAAAACCATTTTAAGTTAACCAAAAATTGACCCATTGAAACCAGAGACATCAACCTAATCAGTCAAACAGTCTCCAAAATGTTGGCAATGCTTTCTGATTGTTAGGAAAATGATTAAGCCTTCCAAATCAGGAAATGCAATAATCCAATTTCTTGAGAATAGATTTTTGGTCACATCCCCAGTAGAGTTGGGATAACCTACAGTCCCCAATGAGATTAGGAAAATTTCTATCTATAGTTGCATCAAAGACAAATCACCATCCCTATGAGAGTTTGAATGACGTACAAAGAGAACTATGACTATCTCTCGTATTAGACTTCATATTGTGCAATCATGATAGCATTCCATACCATATATTCACATTACCATAATGCATCATCATTTTTACAATATCACTTCAAGCCAGGTTTAAGGAACCTCTAAGGAATTCTTGGTAAAAACTCTAAGCTTCGTAAACTAAATGTCATTTAGTTAAGGTTTCTTTCTTCTCATCACCCCATGGCAAAACCCTTTCTATCAAGAAATTATTATCAAGTGCCAGTATCAAGAAATTATTATCGAAAAACTATCGTTAAGAACTTTTGTTGAAAACATTCCTCAAAATCTATGTTAAGAATTTTGTCAAGAACTGGTGTCAAAACCCTTTCATTGGGAAATTTTGTCATGAACTTTTATTAGAGGTTTTATCAAAAACTTTGTCAACACCTTTTCAAAGCCCACAAGTTAGTGGCACCCTTTTCAAAGCTCACAAGTCAATGGTACCCACTTTAAAGCCCATAAGTCAATGGCACCTTTCCAAAAGCCCATAAGATAATGGCACCCTTTTAAAGCCCACAAGTTAGTGGCAACCTTTTCATAGCCCACAAGTTAGTGGCACCCTTTAATGCCCACAAGTCAGTGGCACATTTTTCGAAACCCATAAGTTAGTGGCACCTTTTTAAAGCCCACAAGTCAGTGGCACCCTTTTCAAAGCCCAGAAGTTAGTGGCACACTCTTTAAAGCCACAAGTTAGTGGCACCCCTCCAAAAGCCTTCAAGTCAGTAAAACCCTTTAAAGCCCATAAATCAGTGTCACCCTTTAAAGCCCACAAATCAGTGTCACCTTTTTCAAAGCCCATAAGTTAATGGCACCATTTCAAAGACCATAAGTTAGTGGCACCTTTTCAAAGCCCACAAGTCAGGGGCATCTTTTAAAGCCTATAAGTCAGTGACACCTTTTTTAAAGCCCATAAGTCAGTGGCACCTTGTCAAAGCCTACAAGTCAGTGGCACCTTTTCAAAGCCTATAAGTTAGTGGCATCCTTTAAAGCCCATAAGTTAGTGGTGCACTTTTCAAAGCCCATAAGTTAGTAGGACTTTTCAAAGCCTACAAGCTAGTGGCACCCTTTTCAAAGCCCACAGGAGCTAGTGGCACCAAGTCTAAGTCAAAGCTCGCCCGAGTCAAAGCCCACTGGAGCTAGCAGCACCCAAGTCTAAATCAAAGCTTGCGTAAGCTGGCAGTACCTTAGTTAAAGCCCACACAAGCTGGTGGCCCTAAAGTCTAAGTTAAAACCCGAACAAGCTGGCAGCACCTGAGTCAAAGCCCATTAGAGCTGGTGGCACCCAAGCCAAAATCAAAGCTCGTATAAGCTGGCAGCACCAGAGTCAAAGCCCACACGAGCTGGTGGCACCCAAGCCTAAGTCAAAGCCCGCACAAGCTGGCGACACCCAAATCAAAGCCCATATGAGCTACTGGTACCCAAGCCTATGTCAAAGCCTGCATAAGCTGACGATACACGAGTCAAAGCCCACACGAGCTGATGGCACCCAAGTCTAAGTCAAAGCCCGCACAAGCCGACAGCACCCAAGTCAAAGCCCACACGAGTTGGTGGCATCCAAGTCTAAGTCAAAGCCTGCACAAGCTGGTGACAATTAAGTGAAAGCCCACACAAGCTAGTGGATCCTCGGGGTGGATCCTCACGGATCTATGGGTGCGCACGACTAAAATATTTTCCTGACTTGAAAATGTGTTCTTGGCCAAGACTTTTCTTTCGTGATGTAATGGGAAAGAGAATGTACGGATTCTGGACTTGTGGTACAGTGAAGGGGACCATAAGATGAATTGTTTATCTTATTGGTCTCAGATGACCATCATGAAATGGCCAACGCTTGGAGTCGCCAGTGATCATTTTAGGCTAGGCATGATCTGATGCCTATTAAAACCTATGTTTTGAGTAACGAAACTTAAAACATCGATCCCATGGTTTACATAATACAAAGATTCATCGTTTGGGTTCAGGAGTTGGTTATGCACGATAAGGTATGAACCTCTTCACGATGCCCGAAATCGATACCTCACTAGCTATGTCTTATCTCGATTTTAACTCTTTCGATCTTAACTTGTCATTAATTCGATATAACCCTTTTTAATGCATGAATATTGTAGAAATAATCTAGGTTTTGATGAAAAAGATTTAATCTCATATACGCTACTGAAAGATGAAGAATTTAGAGATTTTTGATAAAAATAACCTCTGGATTTTACTTTGAAAATGGAATGTTCCACTTTAGGCATTGGTGAGATACCCACGTGGAATATTACCTTTAATTTTATTTGAAACATTTTGAAAACATGAATGCAAATAATCATCATAAAGAAATCATGTTAGTAAGGAATAAATGAAGTAACATAACATGGATCATTCAATGCAATGATAAAGAAAATGGGTGGACTATTGGAATTTATCTCACTATTGGCAATGATTATCTGGGAATAACTAAATCAATAATTTTTAAGATGCATTTTCTTGATTAAACAAGGTTTGTTTAACATATTCATAGATGTCCAAGAAGGAGAAAAAATTAATTATAGTTGGAAGATAGGGTTAAAGTATCCCTTCAGAAAGGTAGGGTTAGAGTATCCCCATAAATAACAAATAATTTTGACAAAGGAGGATTTTTAAATCTTGACAATTTTGATAAGCGGGGTTTGAGTATCCCCTCAAAAGGTTAGTGTTGGAGTATCCCTGTGGATGGCAAATTATTCTGACAAAGAAAGATTGTTTCAATCTTGACAATTTTGCAAAATGAGGTTGGAGTATCCTCTTGAAAGGTTAGGGTTAGAGTATCCCTAAAAGTGACACATTTGATACACTTTAGAGAAGTCAAGTTGGAAAACTTAAGTTAACAAAACTTTGTGATTTAGAAAACGAGTAAGCATTTTGACAACTTTTGGTAAAAGAAATTGTTATGAATGAGGATGTAAAGATATAAAATCTGTTTATGCCTTGATATGAGCCAATGGGAGGTCAAAGTATGCTCTCAAGTCTGATCAGGATGATATGAAGGCATTCGAATGTCTTGAGAAAAAATTCGGGAAGATAACTTACTTTTGACCATAATCAAAAATAAGGGACAGCATCATGCTATCCTGCTTCCCAAATATATTCTAAACTGGTTTAAAGGCTTTAGAGGGTGGACAAGATACTGTTAGAAAGGTAACTCGACAAGGGTCAACCTAAAAATATTCCCCATATCC
>JBBYHM010000022.1:7466330-7485258 GCA_038381775.1 Adansonia rubrostipa | reverse complement strand
TAAAATAAAAAAAGCAAAAGAAAAACTCAACTTGTGGGATTCACATTTTAAATAAATCATATCAATAAATTATGAATAAAATATTATCTACTAATTAAAAAGTTAATTAATAAAAAATTAATTTTGACATCTTTAAATGTAAAAAAAAAAAAAGGAAGTACTAACACATTAAATCACCAATCATAGCTCTTTTTTAAAACAATATTATTATTATGTGAAGGCATTGTTATCAACTAATGTTCCCTTTTATTTTTAGTTAACTGCATTAACTATTAGAAGTGTTAGCAGATTAGATTGAGTCAGATTTAGATCGAATTTAAATATGATATTAGAATTATTTATAATTGTTTAAGTTCAGCTTAATTTAAAATATAGGTTTAAATTTTATTTAAGTATACGTATATTTATAAATGGATGGTTTAAACCCAGCTCATATTATTTTTTTAATTTATTTTTTTAAAAATTTAATATTTAGTAATTTAATTTTTTTTGTTTATTAAATTTTAAAATTTAAATAACTTAACATATGTTTTTAATATTTATATTACAATATTATATATATATTCTTTATACGATAAAAATTATTTAATATATAAAAAATATAAAATTAATATATTATATAATTGTAAAATGAATTAAATTAAATTAAACTCAGACTTAGAAAGTAGGAGTCTAACTTATTTTTTAAACCAATTTAATTTTTTACTCAAATTTATTTTTTATTTAAATATTTTTATTTAAATATTTTTATATTATATGAATTTTTAAATTTAAATGAATAATTCGATAGATAAATACATCTAATTGTTAACCATGCAGGGATACATTTTCTGCCCTTTTGGCTAAGGTGAGATTTAAGACATTTAGATTCGACTATTTTACCTTTCAAATCAAACAAGAAGACAAAATATTGACAAAACATACATTAAAAAAAATTGATGCCAAAGAAAGAACATATATTTATGTTATATATGCAAAATGGTCCATTCCATGAATTATGCAGCCTCTAAAGTTTGCAAAATTCGATGAACCTCCCTAGCTATACGTTAATTCCCACGGCTCTGACCTATTTAAAGAGAGAGAGAGAGAGAGAGTAAAATTTAGCTTACACAAAAACAACTCGAGGACTCACAAAACTCCTCCAATGCCAATGAAACAAAGCAATCCATTGGAAAATAAGTCAATGATTATTATCAATATCGTGATTTGGTTGTGTTACTGAATCATGGGCAGTCAGTATTTCTTTAATGAAGACTCAAAATCAAGATTAAGTAATATATTAAGTAGCACTAATGAAATTTTCCAATCAACTGCTTTGATCTTTCTCTATCTCAAAAGAGATTCTGGGTTCCATTGTTTACTTTTGTTATTCTTGTTCTTGCTTTCTCCATTTCTTTACAGTTTTGTGTAAACAGCCATGAGGCAAGGCTCCAAGCCCCACCACCAGCACCAGCCAAAGGTTTTTTTTTTTTTTTTCCTACGCCTCCTTCATTTTCTTTTTTTTTAATAATTTTTTTATCCTTGTTGGTTCTGGTTTTTGTTTTGTGAGTTTTGGGTTTTTAATTGTGGGATAACTAAGAGAGAACTTGCAGAGAAGTTGGGTTGAAATCTGCTGTTTTGGTTGCTCCTGCTTACAGCACTTTTGGCCTCGAGTTGTCATGCGGAAGTTGCTCAACATCACTCCCAGAGACTCCGATTACGGCGCCGATACCGATGATGAAGACGTTATTGGTTCCGATTCTGAAACCGAAGGTGACTTCCCCATTTTCCTTTTGGCCCCATTTCTCAAGTTTTGGATTTTTCCCAGTTTCTCTTTTTTTTTTGGGGGGGGGGGGGATTGGAGCTTTTTTTTGGTGGTTTTATGTGTTATAGAGTTGTTTTTAGGGGCTCATTTTTTATTGGGATTTGAGTCTAAACGTGTAGGGCTTTGCAGAATTTTTTGAACGTGGCAATGGCAGAGAATCAAGGTTTAGAGAGAACATAGAGGAGGAGGCGCAGCCTGATCTAAATGGTAATGATTTTAATCCCTTATTAGAGTTTACGTTTTTTTAATTTGCTACCATATTTTTATGATCAATCAAGTTATCTTGTGTTTCCTTGACACCTTGAAACTTGAGTGGCATTATTTTTCTTTTCAGTTGGAAAGTTCGGAAATTTAAGTTGATGTAAAAAAATTTTTAATACGTGAGGATCATCTTGTCCAAAATTTGGATCCTTGATCTTGCATTGGGGATTTGGTGAAGCTCAAAATTCAGTTTTACGATCAGTTGGTTCATGAAGCAGCCTTTCAGCATAAGATAGTTGATGATTTAGTAGAAAGCTTATCAATATAATTTAGTTCCTTCAGCGGATGGCTAGATTCAGTCAATGGAGTTAGGTGTGAAGGAGCTTTTAGACTTTTTGTTGTTTTATTTGGCTAGCGGACAAATTAATCAAATGACAGGGAATTTTATTGATGGCTTCCTTTGATTGCATATAGCTCACTTCTTCCCTTTCTTTTCAGTGGATGCTAATGCTATCTATTTGGATGCACACTTCTAACAATCCTTAAAAGGAAACTGAAGGTCACATGGAAATGGAGTTATCCTGTAGCATCTAAGCCAATCTTTAGAAGAGTTCTTTTTTTTTTTTTTTTTTTCTTTTGCCCCTCTTAACTCCATTATTTACAAGCAAATTACATTTCAAGTGCCTTGAAACTAATTAGTCAGGTACCATTACTTATCAGTGAAATTTTCAGGAGGGCATCTTTTCTCCCTCTTGTTAAATTTTAATCAGATATCCCTGCAAACTGACACTTTGACTTTGGAATTCTAAGTGTAACCTTATGTGGCTTGCGTGAATCTCCAATTCAGGGAGTGAGATGAATTGCTCTTTTAATTTCTTTATTCTTTAAGTAGTCACAATCTTTATTCCTCTTTTTAGGGTCAGATGGTCTTCCAAGGTTGAGGAGACGGAATTCAGAGACTTTTAGGGCACAATACATAAACACAAAGGAAATAAGGTGCAGTGCCTCTCCCTTGTTGCCTTGACACATAAATCTTAAACCAGTTGCACTATTTTGGTGACTCAAAGGAGTTTGCTTGTTATAGATTTGTCGCTGAAACCTTTTTTTTCCCCTTGCTATTAATAGACTATGCGTCGGTACCTGGAATGTGGGTGGAAAGGTTCTGCCTGATGACCTTGATATTGATGATTGGATAGATATCAATGAGCCTGCTGACATCTATGTGCTGGGGTAAGTATTTTCTTGATATGCATTTTGAACTTTCTTCAATTGAAGCTGATTTTTTTCCCCTTTGTTGCATTCTAATCACAAACAATGTTTACATGAAAAGTTTTTGACATAACTTTCATGTAGTTTTTATCACTTGATCTTGAAAAACCCGTATTTTTACATGTCGATTCTGAATTTGATGCATCTTTCCTAAAAAAATGATAATTTTTTATGCTCAGTTTTCAAGAGATGGTACCATTAAATGCTGGGAATATTTTTGGTGCTGAAGATACCCGCCCAGTTCCAAAGTGGGAAAACATCATTCGTGAAACTCTCAATAGAATTCGACCAGCTACTACCAAAGTAAAATGCTATAGTGATCCCCCATCTCCATCTAAGTTTAAGCCATTTGATGATGTTTTGAATTTAGAAGAGGAGATAATTCTTGAAAGTGACAGTGATATTGGTGAAGAAATTTATCCATTGGACGAAGACCCCAATGGCTTTGATGAAGTCAATAATTCAGCCGGAAATAAAAGTGTGTTTGCCAATTCTGGGATTTCATACTGTAATGATGGTGCTAAACTTGATGTGCCTGAAGAACAGGATTTACAAAGGCAATTTTCTTCACCGGAGAGGTTAGATAGATTCATTTGCTCGCAGACAGAGGATTGTGCTGAAAATGTAGAAGACCCAGTCAGTCAACAAAATGGAAATTTTACCAGAGTGCTTAGTGGTAGAACTGAACAAAATGGAAAATTAACAAGAATGCTTAGCGCGACTGAAAGGCTTGGTTTAAGCTGGCCAGAGCCTCCGCTAAACTTGCTATCTCAGAATGTTCTGGACAGACCAAGTTCTTTCAAATCCAGCAAATCTTTTAAAGCAGCCAAGTCTTTTAAAACATATAGTTCCTTTAAGTCCATAAATGATATGGTTCCAGGGATAGCTTTGCTTGCAAAACTTGACCTTGAATCCCTCATGAAGAGGAAAAGAAGACCATCATATGTAAGAATAATAAGTAAGCAGATGGTAGGAATTTTCCTCACTATATGGGTTCGTAGGAGTTTGCGCAAGCATATTCAGAATTTGAAGGTGTCTACTGTTGGTGTTGGTGTAATGGGCTACATTGGTAACAAGGTCTGTTCCTTCTAGTAATGTTAGTTTCTTGAAATTTTCTTTCCTTAAATTGATTTTTGTTGTCAGGTTAGCACTACCTTGAATCATGTAGTTTATATATTGTAGTGCTGTAGTTCATGTACTTTTTAGGTTGGACACTTTATATTTAGGGCTCTTTGTAGCTAAGCTCATTGTGCCCCATCAAACCTTAAGCCTGAGAATCTGAGCATTAACACTTGGCCAGATGCACTTCTATTATGACAAATTGACTGCATTTTTGCCTCAAATATTGGTCCCCTCTGGCATCAATTCAGACACAGTTAAAGTCAAATATAATTTTTAGCCTTGACTTATGAAGACTGATTCTCGTTTCTTACTGCTGATAATTGGTGTTGGTGTTTTTCAGTGGATGGATAGCATCTAGAAAATGTGATTTGTGTATTGTTTAATTGCATAACTCTGTGTCTGTGCAACTTAGTGTAGGATTTGTGACTGCCAATTTTAACTTCGACAAAAATGCTGGGCATTTCTTTAGAAGTTTTTAAATCATCTAACTAGCATGATAAATCGGAGGGATTTAGTAATTTAATATACGTAGATTTTAAGGAAGATAAGATTTTGTTCAATTTTAAATTTGACAATAATGCTGTTTGATAATAGTTGTTATTCAATTCTGTCATCTTTAGCTAATGTTTTGGCCATTCATTTTTTCTTCCAGGGATCTATACCTGTCAGCATGTCCATATATCAAACACTTTTTTGTTTTATATGCACTCACCTGACATCAGGTGAAAAAGACGGGGATGAACATAAAAGAAATGCTGATGTACATGAAATACTTAGAAGAACACATTTTCGTTCCCTTTCTGCGATCGGACTTCCCAAAAGCATTCATGATCATGAGTGAGTATACTTTAATATGTACTTACGGTGTGAATCAGTGGTTATTTACTCATCTATCGTTCTAGTTGTTGAGATTCTTACATTCTGATTATTTGTAATATATCATGAGATAGTTCCTCTGAGTCTCCTGGACCATAAGAACCTGGAAAGCAAAAGAAATAAATGCGCTCTTATTTTCATTACTTGCTCTCTGACCATGCGAGCTGGCATCTAAATAAACTAAGATTCCATAGTGGTTTTTTCAAAAATTTAAAATGTATCTTTTTGGATAACAAAACGCCTGATTTTACCCTTATACATTAAACAAACATGTTAGAAATGATGTAATTCAGCCATGTCAATCAATTGTTGCCTTGCTTTTTACCATTTTGCTTTGCTTTGTAGCACCTTTTGAGGAAACAAAAAGCAAGTAACAAAAGTAACAACCAAACGGAACCTAAAAGTGTGCATGTCCATTAGATTTTGTTCCAGAAGCACGTGTAAGAGGAAGATAGACAATAGATTAATGAGTAGGTGTCCATAAAGCATGTCTCAAACTTTTCTACCATTGCTGCTGTAATCCTCATCAATTTAGACGAGGGCTAGTTTGTGAAAATAAATTGAGCTTAAATCATTCATAGCAGTGGAATCAATCTATCATTTTCGAAGCGATGGAGATGCTTATGCTGTTGAATAATGTATTTATAACCTGCAGACTTAATGGCATATTAAGAGTTAAAGGAGTAATAGTTTAAAGGAATTATGCATGTTCAATAATTTTAAATATAACCAGGAAGAATGAGCCTCCTTGCACAAGGAGTAATTTGGATATTAGTGCCTATAAAGAGTAGCCCTAGGAGACATTCATAATTTAAGTGTACCTACCAAAAAAAGTTATATATTTTATGCTTATATTTGTTTATTGAATGAGATCTTATGCGTATTCAGTAAATTTGAAACTGCATTCTCTGGACTTGTACGCTTATCTTATGCATCTATCATCAACCTAATTATATATGCTTCACAGAGATGCTTTTTTTTTTTTTTCTGCAGAAGAATAATTTGGTTGGGTGATCTAAATTACCGTATCAACCTTTCATATGACAAAGTACGTGATCTCATCACCAAGAAGGAATGGTCCAAGTTGATTGAGAGAGACCAGGTAATTTATTAGTCCTACACAGTCCCATTGCATTTTTCTTATCAGATATGAAGGCTGTTGATAGGATGCTAGTACAGCTATTAAATATATTAACCATGACAGCTTGTACGAGAGCTGGGAAAAGGTCTTACATTTGATGGATGGTCTGAGGGAGCTTTAAATTTTGCACCAACGTACAAATATGAATTAAATTCAGAGAAATACTATGGAGAAGATCCCAAGGTTGGGAGGCGAACTCCTGCATGGTATGCTTAAACAAGATTATAAGATCTATCCTTTACTGTTTGTTTGTCTTGTGAATTTTCAAGTATACCTCATCTCTCAGGTGTGATCGCATCCTTTTGTGTGGTAAAGGAATGAGGCAACTAAGTTATAGGAGGACTGAGCTTAAACTATCTGATCATCGCCCTGTTACTGCCATATATATGGCTGAAGTTGAGGTGTTTTGTCCAAGGAAACTACAGCGTGCTCTCACCTTTACTGATGCTGAAATAGAAAATGAGGAAGTTGCAGCAGAGGTTATTGAACAATGATTTTGGAACCAGTCCTTTGAGGTGGGTCAGGTGAGTTGTTTGCTATGTTTCTCGTCCAGGAATATAGGTAGGTTCTTTCTACCACAAGGTATTAATGGCCATGATGCATGCTAGGGAAATAAAGTAATGCTGGCCACAGAGAGTTATAAGTTTAATGAGGATGTAGGGTAAGAAGGGGAATAGTTGAAGATCATGGCAACAAGGTAAGGAAGCAAGATTAAACATCCTTGGACAGAAGCAGTCTACGTTGCCTTAAGTGAGAATCTGTTTCTGAAAGAGGCAATGATTGATACATGTGGGTTGAGTGGTGGTTAATATTTCCATTAAGAATTTCAACCTCTTCAAGTTGTAGGAATAGATGTTGCTGACGTGATTGTGATGCACTTGGTGGTTGCAAAACATCTTGTGCTCTGCCATGTATGAAGGATGATACATGGAATGTAATTGGAAATTTTTTTTGAATAGATGAAATTGATGCTAAATCAAGGATCCCACTGCCAGATCTGTGTTTCTTCCAATGTCTGTCGCCATTTGAAAACATGGTATCCCTATTTACATATCATGAATGAAATTCCATTCTGACTGGATGTAGTATGTGGCAGATTGTAACATTGAGGACATGGCAATTTTACTTGCATCATATTCAATTTGTATTGGTTTTGCCATCTTCATTGTACTGAAACCGGATAAGTATTGGGTCCAGGGTCTCTTCAGCAGTCAGCATTGGCAATTTACTTGTATATATGGAGTCCAATACTTGGAAAAATATATATTGATTAAACTTAAGGTTACATAAATGCTTATTTATTCCTCTAAATAAAAGGTTTGCTTTCTGATGCAGAATAATTTGCTGGGAGATCATCAAGGGATACCAATCTATGCCTGAGCCTTTGAAGCTGGGGGTGAGAGCTCCTACAACTCTTACATATTACCTACACTTTAGATTCTTTCATTTCATTTTTTTATTTGGTTACTATATTGTATATTGCAATCATTGTATAAATGCATCAGCACTAGGAATTTCACAAATATGTTTTAAAACAATGCGGATAAAAATCACCGTTGAGTTTGCATGTATGCATACAGCATTGGCATAAAGTTTATTAAATATGCCCTTCTGCCAGCCGCTTTTTTCTAGCTGATAGAAAGCTGATGATGTATAGATATATAATCAATGCATGTTTTTTTTTTTTCTTTTTGGTGGCGGAGTTGCTGCTACTTTTTGTATGCTTTCTCTCTTTCGAAAACTATATTCTTCTGTAATATTTGCACGCTATTATACTGCTGTTTCTATGTATACTGATTTCTTTCACCAATTGAAGATTACTTATTACTGAACTTATAGACATTTACGCATTCTCTACGACTAGAAGAGGCTCAACTTCCTGTGTTTGGTAGTCTTTCTATAGAGCTCGAGCATATGGGCAAAATTCGCGGCTGATATCAAGAAAATAAATGGGTTTTGCATAACAGTGAAACCAGATGTACCGTATGTATATATATCGCAACGAGTTACATAGCGAATTTGAAAGGTCAACAGCCATTATATGTTTCTTTATTCTGTCTTCTATATCATGCAATGACTACCATTTTCTAAGCTTTCTAAGATAGCATCTAACAACGGAAGTTAAGGATGGGGCAAATGCTGGTGATAAAGATGGGGAAAAAAATTCCAGCTTGATAGTAAAAAACCCATATATTTGTCATTTTCTACATTTTCTGTGGTTGTCAAATGGAATGATGGAAGGGTACATTATGCTTCATTTCTGAAGGTCATCATTTCACTTCATCGTTCTTCACTGTTCACCTTTATTATTATTAGTATTATTAATTGGAGAGATTAATTGTACATTGTTGGTGGAAATTTCGTTTTCATTTTCATCAGGTATAGTTTTCTTCAAGTTAGTTCATCAGACAGCCAAGATTTATGGTTGTCAAACACCGGGAAAAAAAAAAGGCGTTAATTGCTTTAAAAAAAAAAAAAAGAAAAACAGCAAGTTTCAACTTCACTTTAATTTTTACGGGTTCGTCTGTAAATTTATTAATTATTCAATATGTTAAAACTTAAATATAATAATTGAATTTATATTTTTTATATCTATCCTAAATTCATACGTAATAATTTTAGAAAAGTCGAATTTGGAAGTACATAAAACTAGGTTTAAAAATATTAGATACGGTTATAATATGAAAAATAAAAAGCAAAATATAATATGACACGAATACATAATTTTTTAAATTTTATATAATAAAAATTATTAATATATTAAAATTTATATAAATATAAAATATCTTAAATAAAATTATAAAAAAGATAAAATATACAAATACGATAGATATACAAAAATAGTCAAATTTATACGAAACCAAAATATGTGGCAAGTCTTGATGTAAATTGTTGCTATTTAAAATTCAAAAAAAAAAACTAATTCTTTCAATTTTTTTCAATTATTATTATTTTTTTAAAATTAACAATCGAAAAGAAAACAAAAATTGTTTGCTTTGAAATTAAGCTTGAGCTGACGAGGATGGATTCCTTTGTAAGATTTTACAAAAGAAAAGAATGTGAAAAATATGTTTATTCTTTTCGCATAATATTATCAAATTATCATCATTTTACTAAATTTATTCCAAAAAGAGTGAATTAATTGTTTAAGTTTAAAATTTAAGAGACTTTAAATGAAAATATACGCTAGAGAAACGAGATAAGGTAGAAATTAAGTTCACTTAAAAATAAATCCAACGTTATTTTTAACATTCAAAAGTCGAATAAGTTTAATTTTATTTATATATATTTTTTAAAAAACACAAATTTTTACTCAGATTATTTATTAACCATAATTTAATCTAGTTATTATATATAAAACTTTTATTTAATTTAGTGTGACAAAAATCAATTGATATTAATTGAATTAAATATATCTATCCACTTTTTAAAAAGATTCACTTAAAATATATTTTTTTATTTTTTTTAAAAATAATTTTTTCCTCGTATTTTTTTTGTCCGCTGGATGTGCCATGATCAAACACGTGTAATATTAGTAGGCCCATAAACGTATAATACTGATACACTTCCTCGCGTATGAAATGGGAATATAATAATAGCGCGATAACATTAGGTGGACCATTCGGGGAAAGTATCGAACGGTGAAGAAGTTCTACAAGGGAAGAGGGAAAAAAAAAAAAAAACGTAGAAGTAATCAAATCCAACGGCGGAAGAGAGTTGCGTCAATTTGAAGCTAGGGCCTGAGAGTTGAGACCCTCAAAAGCCCTCTTACTCTAGTCTTATAAACCCTTTCAATCGTCCCCTTTCCCAATTCCGCTTCATTTCCTGCTCCGCTGGATTCTCTCTGCTTACGCCAACCAAACGCAGATTCACAGATTCTCTTGTCGCGTCTTTCGACTTTCGTAATCAATGGTGAATCACCTCGCTCTTTCTCTCGGTTTTTTTTTTTTTTATGTTTCGTCTGTTGCTCTTAAACCTTTATAATAATAATAATAATAATCTAGGGTTTTAGTTTTGCTATAGATCTTGATGTCTGTTTTTCTTGTTCCGGTGGTGTAGGCTTTGCCTAACCAACAGACTGTTGATTATCCGAGCTTCAAGCTCGTCATCGTCGGCGACGGAGGCACTGGTAATTTTTTTTTCTTTTTCTTGTATTCGATTTTAGGCTTTTTTCTTTTTGGCTTTATCAGTTCGATTTACTAATTTTATTTGTAAAATGGTTGGAACTCTATTTTTTTTTTCAATCTGATGTTATTTGATTCTAATAATTACGTATTTTGAATTTTAAAAAAAATTCATTAAGGCCAAAAAATAATTTGGTAGAAAGAAAAGCTTTTTCTTTTATACTATAATAAAATTTTTCTACCCTTAAAAATGTTTGTTTTCACCTTCATTTTTTTTTTAATTTAGTCATGAAAATTAAGTGGTGTTATTGTTTTCAGATTTATGCTTTTGTTTTCAAAATTTTATAATAATAAAACAAGCAATAAGACTTTGTTGTTTCTTCCAATTTTTAAAACCAAGTTTTATTTAAAAAAAAAATATGGGATCAACAGGATGAACAGCGCTTTTAATGAGATCTTGATGGCAATTTAGACAAATTTTCTCTGAACAGATTTTTCTGAATTATTTTTTTCATTGTGAATAATAAAGAAGAATTATAAATAATCAAATAATGGGTTCTTGATTTCACTATTTTGTTTTGCATATTTGGTGTATAAATGGGCTAAACTCAAACCATGAAATTGATAAATGTAGCCTTGTTTTATTGATATTTTCTAAAATCAATAGAGTTGTTTGTAGATTGAGTTGTTCTTTATTTATTCATTCAATAGTTTTAAATCTTATTTCAATAAAACATATTAAATGTTCAACGTTATTAAATTATAAAATTATTATATTTCAACATATTATTTTGAAAGTCTTAAATCAAAACAAAATATAAAAATTGACGATGATATTAAATTACCCATAAGGTTTTTTTTTTTTTTGGATCATTAAGAGGATGCATTGTTTTGGTAATACTGGAATGTTCTTGATGGGTGCAGGAAAGACAACATTCGTGAAGAGGCATCTGACAGGAGAGTTTGAAAAGAAATATGAGCGTAAGTGTTTTTATCAACATTGTTTTGGGGAAGTTATCTTCAATTTTGAGCTGTTTGGGCAATTGATCAGGTTGTTATCCATCTTTACTCAAGTTTTTTCTTTAATTATTTTGATTGTACAGCGACTATTGGTGTGGAAGTTCACCCATTGGACTTCTTCACAAACTGTGGAAAAATCCGTTTTTACTGCTGGGACACTGCTGGGCAGGAGAAGTTCGGTGGTCTCAGAGATGGTTACTAGTAAGTGATTCTGTTATTGAATAATCTAATGAGTAATCTAATATCATTGATTACCAGTAAGTGATTTATAATCTAATGGATTATAATGGTTACTAGTAAGTGATTTATAATTTATTGAATAATCTAATGACTGTGAAGTAGTTAAATTTATTTTAGTTATGCATCACTGAATTATATCATGATCAGCGCTTTGTTGTTATCTAATATCATTGACGATTAATTTTGGTGTATCTTTTAGCATTATAATTTTAATGTGGCAAAGAAATTCATTTTACGCTAGGTTCAAAGATTCATTGGCATGTACCATTGCTTTTTAATGGCTTTTTTTTGATTAACCCAAAGTGTATATCTATCACTTTCTGTTTTATTT
The DNA here is from genome assembly GCA_038381775.1 of Adansonia rubrostipa. Lineage (NCBI taxonomy): Eukaryota > Viridiplantae > Streptophyta > Magnoliopsida > Malvales > Malvaceae > Adansonia > Adansonia rubrostipa. Next base: position 7,473,130 of record JBBYHM010000022.1, on the reverse strand, counting down.
TATTGTTATTATTATTGCTTTGCTGAGTGTTCTTTTTTCATATTTTTCTATACGTGTTGCAGCATCCATGGGCAATGTGCCATAATTATGTTTGATGTTACTGCCCGCTTGACATACAAGAATGTTCCTACATGGCACCGTGATCTTTGCAGGTGTGTTAAAATTGGCGGTCGTCATTTATTGCTTTTTGGTTCTGGTGTAAGTGCTGTAAGTATGTTGTTGTTGTAAATGCAGGGTGTGTGAGAATATTCCTATAGTTCTCTGCGGTAACAAGGTTGATGTGAAGAACAGGCAGGTCAAGGCAAAGCAGGTCACATTCCACAGGAAGAAGAATCTGCAATACTATGAAATTTCCGCCAAGAGCAACTACAATTTTGAGAAGCCTTTCTTGTACCTTGCCAGGAAGCTTGCAGGGTAAAACAGAACTTTGTGTTTCTTACACTATTATTAATGTTTTTATGCGAATGCTTTGATATTGATGCCCAACATTGATGGATGAATTGATGAATTTAGTGATCCTAATCTTCACTTTGTGGAGTCTCCTGCTCTTGCTCCGCCAGAAGTACACATTGACTTGGCAGCACAGCAACAGTAAGATATTTCATCGGCTATAATTTGCATGCTTTTAATCTTTCTTTTTCGTTCTTAAAATTCAGTGTACTGGTGACATAATTCTAATCCCTTCCATTTACCTGATTCGTTTTCTTTTGTTAATTGTGGCGTGTTTTGGTTTATATAGGCATGAAGCCGAGCTAGCAGCAGCAGCCAGCCAACCCCTTCCAGATGACGATGATGATGCATTTGAGTAGAGGGGGTTTTCACTGCTTGAGGGGGGGGGGGGTTCCAATGTTTCCTGCAACATTTTCATGTTGCCTTCTTCGCATGGCTGTGTTAAAAAGTTTGAAATTGAATGGCAGAGTATGGTTTAAATCAGAAATAGGGGGTTGGTTTGAGCTTTGCTGAGGACTGAATGCGGATGAATGTTATATTTTTCCGCATACATCTGTTACGGGGTTGTTGATTTTTAATTCCTGGTGTTGTGGATTTTGCTTTCGGTAAAATTATATATGTTTTCAATCTTAAACCATTAGTGAGAAATATTCGGATTCTGCATTGCGTTAGTAATCTTTAATTAGGTTAGGAATAGGATAGTTAAAAATTTCTGTTCAGGTCCGTCCACGATGGTTGGCTGTGACTCTGAGTCTCCGAACTTTGAATGTTTTGGATCAAACCATCATGGAGAAGGGTACATGAAATTCTGGGAGGAAACAACGTAAATCTATCTGCATGCTCTACGGCTCTTTTTGAGCTACAAATTTCTAAAGCGAGAAATTGATGGAAGAAGTTATAATCTGTAATCATCAAAATCAATATTCCCCACCTGTGATTCGTGGAAGTGCATGCTGGATGTTTACAATCTGTAATTCACCAAGAACGTGTATGCGAGCGCTCTGTGGGCGCTCCGTAGCAAGAATTCCGAACTGTAATTAGGTTTGTTAGTGTAACAAGAATATACCATCACCATAAGAAACTTCACTAACGGTGGGAAATTACTTGTAAACGGATTAAGATCTTCAAGTAGATGGCCTTAAAAGCTAAATTTCAAAATTTTCTTGTAGATGCTCTTGAAAGCTAAGCTAAACAACTTCACATAGTTACTCATAAAAGCTAATCAAATTTAGGATTTGAATGGAATATAGTTGAAACAATTATTTTTATAGACGTTAATGTGGATAAAGGGAAGGAGTCTTTTTTTTGCATCCATAAAACCTATGATTGAAAAAGTTCTTGGCAAAACGATTAATATTATTATTATTATAAAGTTCTTATTTATAGTTCTATTGGATTTAGGGAATGAGAAAATTTCTTTCAACCTTTTTAATTTTGGATTCTACCAAGAGCCTCACTTAAGGAACTCCCTTTCTATGAACATCATGGCTTTAATACGAAGGAAAATGTCCTTAGATTAAATTTAGAATTAGAAGAAATTGTTATGAAAATAGAACAACTCGATTTTCCTAATTACTTTATTGAGTCTACAATAGAATTATTTCAAAAAGCAAAATGGATATTGAAAAACCCTTAATATTAAAAAACCATCGAAACAGATAAGAGACGAATATTTTGTTTTTGAATAGGTATAACAGAATATATTCCTACAAGCAACCCTGAATGAGCGATTTAGACTTTGGAGGAAGAACGAGATGCAGCAGTAATGGAGCTACTAAATAAAAATAGCCAATTTAAAAATATATTTTTTTGACCTAATTAAAAAAAATTGCTGAAAATGAAGTTGTTGCTCTGACACCGACACCAAATGGTGCTTCCAATTGGAATCCTAAAGATAAAGAAGCAACAAATTTGAAGAACATACTTGACAGATGACAGCTACCTACAAAAGACAAATCTCGTCAGGATGTGGATAAAATATAACAATCATAAAAGCTTTTGTAAATTAAATAAAGACAAAAGTAAATATATGTGAAATAAATCATTAGAAGATAAAAGGAGGTATAAATTGAAACAAAAATTTCCTCTTATAAAACGAGGATTACTTATAGTTGGGGAGGCGTCGAAGTCTGAGAAAACCTATTTTACTTCCATCTATTGTAAACACTTTTCTCTACTAAAAGCCTTCTTTGTCCTTCTAAGTTATATTTGTTATCAGAGCCTGTATATATATATATATATATATAATAGTTCAATTTTGCTTAAATAAAGTATCGTTGTTTTGTAAATTTCTCTATCTAGACCTTTTATATTTTCTTTCTTTTATTGCTCATCTAAAACCCATATATATCTCTGCTTATTTTATTGTTTAGTTATTTTTTTACGCTTGGATAGTTGTTGTTTGCTGACATTTAAAGAAAGCATTTAAAGCCTAAAAGGTCTTTTAAGTATCGAGATGAGCAATATTAAAAAAAAAAAAAAAAACCTTCAGGATTAAATAATAAAAAATAAAAATTATGAACATATTACACATGTTAGAAAACAACACTAACAGGAAAAATATTAGTAATACTACTAATAATTTTGTAGATAATCTTCGTAGTTATTTTCAAAATATTTTCAAAAAAATAGATAATATAAATAATAATAATAAATTATTAAAGAAACAATAGTTAAAAATCCTAGACTACATTATCTTAATAATATAAAAAAAATTTGGAAAATAAAAGTTTATCCAAAAATAAAAAAAAATAAAGATTATTAATATCTAAAAAATATAATTAAATATTAAAAAATCGATATCAGATAACAAAGTGAAAGGAACTTTGACCCAAAAAAGGGAGAAGAAGGATTCCAAAGTAAAATGCACTTTGACCCCAAAAAACCAGAGAGATAGAACACGCAAATATCAGGAAAAAAAAAATGAACCAAACTCAACATCTGGAATATGGCGGAATGGTCACCCGATAATAGAAGCTTTTACCTACTTACCTACGAAGCTAAATAACATTGCCTCCAAACCTCAATAAGTGTAATTACATCAGAGGTCAGCGGCTGGACTACATTCAAGAGAGTTGAAATGCGCTAAGAACATCAACCGAAACTAGGACACTGCTATTACATCATATGGCAAGGTAAAAGAGAAAAAAAAAAACAGTTAAACCCCTCAGAAGGTCGCGCTCCTATGTTATGCAATTATAGCTGTAAATAAAGATTACAGTTCTTGCACATAGTGAGTTAAACTGCATCTGAACTTTGGCAACGCAAGTTTGATATGTGAAGTCTGTTAAAAAGCACTTTTTCTTCCCTCTTACCCTGCTTTTCTCCATCTTAATGTTCCTTCCATATCAGGAAGTGAACCCCTCAAACATCTGGCAAAAGCCTCATTCTTGATTGATTAAAATGCCATCATATGGTATCGTCAATGGATCACTTAACTTTGTCGGTAAGCTGCTTCTTCATTTTCTTCTTTAAAGCCTTCTCGAAGTCATGACTTGACAATGATAAAACCTGATTCAGCAGTAATTTTACACCAGACTCCTTTAAAACTGCAACTCGTGGTTTAATTCTCTCCTCCAAGCTGTACCCAAAATATTGAGGGAATTTAACCAGCTCCGACTTTGAATAATCCATGGTTAAAAAGAAATCCCATTTTGGTATCAAGTTATCTACCAAGCTAAAAGTATATAATGCTCCGTATCTTGAAATCATTGTCCCAATTTCCTCCATAGTATATCCTTTATCAAGAAAAAAATCCGTTACAGGCTTCAAATTTGCCTCGATGCTAAGACCAAATGTCTGTGGACATCGTAATAGAAGAAGAGCAACATCAGCACCCAATGACTGGAAGTAATTAGCTGTAGGCCGTAGCTTTTCCTCCACACTATAACTTATTATGGTTGGACAACGTGTTAGAACCTTACCAACATTCTGTGATGAAAGACCCATCTCATAAAGGAAACCTACAGTCGTCTTAAACTTTTGCCTGCTGTAAGTGAGAAGTGCAGGAAACCGGTATATAACTTTTGCCCACTGTTTCTTGTCCACACCCAAATTTTCTAAGAATGTCATGGTAGGTATAAGATTTTCAGAGAGACTAATTCCACACAGTTGAGGCCTTTTACCAAGAATGATGGGAATGTCAGACTTTGATACACCAAGTTCAAGAAGGAACTCAACGACAGGTTTGATTTTCCCCTCCAGACTGTAGTAGGCAAAAGCTGGGAATCTGCGTGTAATTAACTTAATCTTCTCGAGATCCATGCCAAGCTCCATGAGGTAGACAACTTGAGGACGGAGATTCCCTGCAGGGCCTGTCTCACTAACACGTGAGACAGCTTTTAACTTCCTGGAAGCAGGGGCTGAATCTGGAGGAGATACAGGTGTCACAGGTTTATCTTTAATTGGCGGGTCAGGAAAGTTTTCAACCACATCTGCCAGAATACTTCCATGCTCTTCAAGAAGAGATTCAAGGTATGGGATAAGAGCATCCCTGATCTCAAGAGTTGTGAGCTCTCTTCCTGCAATGTCAAGTAGAATTTTGTCAACAGTTTAACCAGTTAGATTTGACAATGCTGAGGCTAATGTGATGAAGGAGACAGCAAAACATTGCAATCGAACCTACGAGATACCGAGATTTATGAACAGAATGAAGCCTTGACACCAGGTGGTCAATAAAAAGGTCTGATTTGTTGATGATTCTTGCAGCAACAGCATTGCTCAGACCCTGCTTCTTGAAGAACAAGGTTAAAACAGCCTTAGCTTCTTCTTTTTCTGCTGCTATCAGGGTTGGAGGCACCACTCTTAAGCTAAAAGATCCATCTACCTCAGAATCAGCTGTCAGTTACAAAACTCAGCATTAGTGTCCCATAGAGAAAGACAAGTGGGAAAGTATGTAATATCTTTTAGGATTCCTTTGGATGCATGGTGAGAGGGTCCCACCGCACATCCAAAGGGGCCCTAAGTTGATGTTAGCACAGTCTCCAGAGACATCACCTACCAAACTTTGCTCTGCAGAAGAAGAGCTTCTCAGGGAAATGAATTTGAGTCCTGTAAGAAAAATAACATATGTTTTCTCTTTAGCATACCATCTTTGCCAAGCAAATTGTGATTCAGTCATTCGTATTGGAAGCATCACAAATTCACTACAAAATCAGCCATTGTAATTTAGGATCACTGCTTCCCCTTTTGAGATACATTTTTCTTCTGAAAAAGACCCAGATTCTCCATTTCCGAAATTATGTTATCTATAGCCCCATTCCGCAGAAGATTTTTTTTTTGATCACTTGCTCACCTCTAAGATTTCTGCATTAACTGGAACAAGAAAGCTTTGCTCTGTGTACTCATACCTCACTAAATGTCCAACTCTAACATCTAAACCTCCTTTGGGGTTTGATCTCAAACTGTAAATCAAACCCAACATTAAAGGAAACTAGCTACAACATTCAAATTTCAATATGAGACTGAAACTCAGCACCTCATAAGCATCTACGATTGCTTTTACCGTCTCATCAGCCTTTATTACTCAATCTCTTCTTGTTAGCACCGACTTACTTGTAAAGATACAATTCTTACAGTTTAACATTCAATAAACTATCTGCAATATTTATTAAATTGTAATATATGCACACCTTCAATCATCTTGTTCTAGTAACACATTCAATTAGCAAAACTCATTAGGCATGTCATTTAAATATATACCCATGAGTAAAATTAGGAATTCAACGAAGCAACACGTCAACTCTACAATTCAGCTTTTCCCACAAGACAGATAACGTACTAAGTGTAAAAAAGAGGCTGACTTTGATACAATACTAAAAACCCAGAACCCTTTTTTCAACAACAAAGGCTCAAAAAAATTTGGCGTTTTCCAAACATTTTCTTACAGTAAAACAAAAACCCAGATGAGATTTCTTTCATGGTTCTCTTTTTTTTTTTTTTTTTAATAACAATTTATTCCGCTCAGATATTAGCTTATTTCTTAAAAAGTATCCAACTTCTTGATACCCTTTTCTCTAACGTTGCAAATAAAGAAAGTAATACAAAAAAAAAAAAAAACCCCTTATTTCTCTTTATCATCTAGTAAAACATGAAAGGTATTGCTGGGCTTTGTGAAAAGAATACCAAAAGAATAACGAAGTAAAGCAAGCACCTGCCACTGGGGAAGGGTCCTCTTGAAAGGGAAGAGAGGTCCAATGGTGGTCGGATTGCACAAAAAGCTAACATTTTTAGCTTCCGAGTAGAAACTCAGAAGATTTTCTATGCTTCCTTTCCCTTTCTTTCTTGAAAACGTTTTCGGATGTATAATATATATATATATATATATATATATATATATATAAAAAGAGGAA
>JBBYHM010000022.1:7437570-7449787 GCA_038381775.1 Adansonia rubrostipa | reverse complement strand
GATGTATTTTAGTATAAAAAAATAATTATACAATGAGAAAGAAAATGGTAACAGTTGAGGAGGAAAACAGTGAAATGGGGTGAGAATTTATATCCGTCATTCTCAAATTACTAGACTCGTCTGTCACCATTTGTCAGCCAAATGTGGAATTAAAAAAAAAAATTAAAGGGTAGAATATCCAAATAGAATGAAGTACCACTGAGTACTAACTGAATAATTAAATAAAATTAAAAAAAAAAAGAACTAGTACACCTGCGCGCGCGGTTGGTGGCTGAAATGCGTCTTTCACACGCTGGAGAATTGAGAGAACAATTACATTGATGAATATGATGCTAATTTATGAACTTTTTGATAATAAGACCGTAAGGATTTCAATGTAGAGTCAGTTGACAGCCGGATAAAGATAAGAATAAAAGGATTCCATTTCATATACAGTTTTGTTAGTTGAGGACAATGTTATCATCTCATGTAAGTCATGTTCCTCAGCCTGCCTTAATCAATGAGTTGAAAGCATATATTATTATCAGCAAATCAAATCTGCCATGAGCAGTGGAAATGTTTAGACAATTCATATAAAACCCGAGAAGAAATAAGGAATCCTGGTTTTTATTCTTATTTTTGTGTTAATCTAATAAGGAAAATAAAAGAAAGACAAAATAACAATTTTGCTTTAAGTATGATAGGGAAAAATGAAGACCAAATAACAATTTTGCTTAAGTATGAAGTTATACTTCAAAACCTTATCAAGTCGACAACTTTTAGCAAAAATAGCAATGGCTTATGAGCAATGTGCTTGATGTTGAGAGAATATTTCATACAAGTGTCCATTGGTTTCATGTCCGGAAAATCTTCATATCTGAGTTTTGAGATTCATCAGTTTGCGTGCACACTATAAAAGATTTGAAAGAGGATGGGGATGGCAATGGGTTAGGGCGGGCAGATGTTTACTTGCCCTGCCTGTGACCTGACCTTCAAATATCTTCACCCAACCCTTGTTCAAAACTTAAATTTCACTTGAGTTCTAGTACCTGAACCTGATTCCCCCCACCCACACACCCCACCCCCCCAAAAAGAAAAAAGAAAAAACAGCCGAACCTATAGGTACTTTTTGGGTTCGGGCATTGCCAACCCTAGATGCACCTCTCTATACACCATAGTTTGACCTAAATCTATACGGAAGGAATATAGTGTGTAATAAGCTCAATTCTAGCTTGCTGCTCCCTCCTTGAATGAGTACTTTCCTGTGTTTCTCTCATAGATCATTTCATCAAATCCTGGCTTTGATATACTGTTTAACATGATTTTAATTGATAGCACCAAGTAGCCTCCTCGCAAGGTGTATAGACACATACAAAAATTCTGTAACTTGAAGAATTTTTTCTTTTGATAAGCACAAGTCGGTGTATGACAGTTTTATTAAGATTGCAGTTCTGTTTGTTTTCTATAACATTTACCTGTGAAATCCTTTTCCTGGCTAGCTACTTATTTTCTTGGACATGAATAATCATGCATATACTTACATGATGACTGATATTAGGGATGTTGGTGTTTTAGACGACCAATGTTTAGCATTTGCTGTTGGGACACTAATAGAGAATGCGACAGGCTCAAAGGTTGTTAATCGAGTAAAGATCATGCTCTCCAATTTCGGGATAATAGAGTTAGAATGACTCTTGTGCCTTGATGCTATTTTATACTTTTTGATTTCTGTAATTATATCCAATGTTTTATTTGCAACTTGTTGAGCAAGTTGTTTACTGTTCTTGTTGCTTGATCAATCAATTAAGACGAGCTGTATCCGAACAGTTTGCATGGTATACATCTTCATTTTGATCTTTATATAGAACAGGAGTTTTTTTTTGCTGATTTTGGCCAGCATCCTTTTGCTTGCTTGTTATTTTAGTGATAAATGTGACTCAAATGTGCAAATATCTTCCTTTTAAACTAGGTTCGACCAATTAGTAGTCTCTTTGATGATGAGATTAATCTGTTTATGCTATCAAGTTTTGACAGTTTGACTTTTGTAATTCATATTCAAATGTATAAGGGTATAAACAGCCGGTTGTAGTCGATTGATCAAAGTTAGTTTCAAGCTCAATGGAAATAGTTTATGTCCCGAGCTCAATGCAAATGGTAGATGGTAAAAGGAAAAAGGAAAAAAAGGGGCAGAATCATAAGTAGTGATGAATTGATCTCTCATAAAGTCCAACAAAACATGGGTGTGACAATCATCTGTAGACGGAACAAGAATAGGAAAATCATGCAACAAGTTGACAAACTTGTGAAGTTAGTTTTCTCCTTCTCAGATTCTGCATAAATTCTATAGAAAAAAAATTGCATCAGATCAGATGGTTAGCTAAGCCGACATCAAAGTAAAGCAGTACAACACTACGGCTGCAACAGTTTTATCATCATTTGACATTCATTTCCATATGGCATACGCAAGAGAAACCAAAAACAGAACCGATATGATCCGCAGTGCCTTCTGCTAATAAAACATCCTCGCTTCTAGTCCGTCCAGTCCAGCCTCAATCTTTGCTATCCGTGCCTCTATCATTGCTATTCTTGTGTCCCATGGATGCCACCCAGTTGCTACACTGTTTGTGCCATTTCTGGTGCTTCGTTCATGTTCTTTGGTTGAAGGTGAATCATCTTCCCATGGTTGATATCGACACATCTTAACTAATTGAGCTTGCTGGAGTAACAAGCAAAATTTTTAATTACCGATAACATCCATAGAATGATACGCTATACGCTTGGGAAATGAGTATATTACTAGTAACTCCATGCAGTTCCATGATTACTTACCCCCTGCATATATTAGGTCATGGAAGAACATTTTAATTTCAAGTAATAATAATGCTGGACATCTCACATCTATTTTACCTGGAAAAAAAAGGTAATTAGAGAAAATTTGGCTGTTTCTCCTTATGTTAATCAGAGGTGGGTGTGAGTGTCAAATATGAGTATATGCTGATATGGGTATATTCAATTTTTTTCTAAATATTTCTATGTATTTGCCTTGGAGGTCTTATCTCTATATCCAAATCCGAATATTGCGTCGGATAAAGATACTTCAAAAAAAAATGAAGAGTCAAATCAACATATTTTCACTGCAGTGCTTCTACTGTTATTGCACTATTAAGGAGGCTGCTCAACTAATAATTTGCAATTCCCCTCAGCTACCTATCTACCCTAAGCCAAAGTCTCTTTTGTTCAAGTTCTGTTCTCTTAATGTTTGATTTTTTTTTTTTGGGTAATGGCTGATGTTTTATATCATGTTAATCTGTAGCATACTTTGTCTGTTTCTTTTGGACGAATAAAATGCATTTATCCATAATAAGAATGCTTGCTTCACAAGGGCACATCACCTAAGGAGCAAGCCTAGTACCCCTGAATCAATGGACATTTAACAAGATCATCCATCTTTTAAATCTATTTTTGAAAAAAGAAAAAACTCAGTAAGGTTTTGAAACATGGTTATTAATTTCACCATAGTTACCATTGATACCAGCTGATAACACCCTTTCTCCTATATACAGGATTAATAATGATTGCAGCAAGGCCAATGTGTACACAGCAGAAATTGTATGAAAAATAAGGCATCTTCTTGGTATAATATGCAGTAAAAGACTCATCACTAATTACTGTTCCACCAAGAATTAATTCAACAAAGAGACCAAAAAGACCTATCGTAACTATGGAGATTCTTTCCCTTGTTTGATGCAGCCCAAGAAAAAAAAAATAAAACCTTTAATAGGGAAATCAATAATACATAATACCCAAAAAAGTTAATAAACAAGCAGACAAATCCAAATGCTCAACTTTTGGCAAAACCAAAAATCATAAAAAGGAGATACGGAAGAAAAGACATGCCTGGAAGAAAGAGAACCTGTTCTTGTTCTTCTCCTAAAAGCCAAGGCCTGAATGTCTCAAACAAAGTTAAGGTGAGGAATACAAGCTTCAACAACTAGAGGAGGAAAGCAAGACAAAGCAAGCATAAAGCATGAACTTATTTCCTTTTGTTTTATTGGCTTGGACATTACAGACGAGCTCAGAGTAGCGGAAGCAGTAGTGCAGGTGAGGAACAAGGAATCAGGATCCTCCCTTCCCAACAGCTATAGCAGCTGTCGATTGACAAGTCAGCGAGGTCAGATGGCTGACACCCTTTAGGTCAATCATCATGACATGGCAAAATCAATTGAACAGCTTTTTCTAGATTCCATCATCAAGCTCCTTTTTAGTTCAATTTGTCACGTGACCTTGGAGCTCCGAAAATGGCAAAATGCCACTGGTTCACTCATTCCATTCTGTTTTGTTTTTGGTCAGCACCCATTCCAATATTAACTCCAGTTTTTTCCCATGTACAGAGAATACAGACATGAAGAAAGGTATTGCACTGTCAAGTTTCAACTATTTATCTCCCGACAGGAACAGTTATGACAAACACAATTCAATGAATGGATTTTCAAGTTTCACTTTTTGTTGTCTGAGTGAACGGAGAAAGCAAGACAAAAAAGAACCCAAAGGGAATGATTCGAAAAAAGAATAAAAAAGAGATTCTTTTTTATTTCAATTTTTCAACCCATACAGCAAAATCCGACAATGCCGGCTTAGGACGGCCATTTTTGCCACCTTCTTTCATCTCATTCTCTTCGTTGTTTAAACTCTTCCAAGTGTCTCGCTTCCTTTTCTTCTTTATGGTCTTTTCTCTACTTTGTTACTCATTGTTAAACCATCAAGTAGGAGAAGCCTTTTTGGTTGCTGGAACAAAGAAATGGGGTGCGTTCAAGGCAAGAATTCAACGAACTCACCACCTAAGAGCTTAGAGAAGCTACAAATGGAAAATGGGTATATGGGAAAAGTAGGATTTGCGAGACATAGAAGGTCAACCGGTCAGAGGTATTCTGAGCCAGGTCGGGTTTATAGGCCTGAACCACCAAAGAAGGTTAATGGATTTGGCAGTGCTGCATCTGATGGTGTTGTTGCCGGTAAACAAGGGAATTTCAATGCCAAAGAAAAAGAGAGAAGCAATGACATTGTTGAAAAGAGAAATGTTTTGGTTGTTGGAGATGAGATGGTTGATGGATGGCCCAAATGGCTCATTGATAATATCCCTAAAGAGGTTTTGGCTGGTTTGGTTCCAAAAAGTGCTGAGTCGTATGTTAAGCTTGATAAGGTAATTACTAAACCTTGATGTTACAACTTACAACTATTTTCTCTGCTAAGAATGGTTAGCTGACTATCAAATAACTGTGGTAAGTATATAGAGATAGAGAATATATGGTAAACCGGTGGTCTTTGTCATTGAAGAAGCAAATAGAATTCAGATTTTCAATAGCTTATTTACAATTATAAAACAATCTTTTTCTTTAGCATGAAATTCCTTGGCTGAATCATTTGGTTGCTAAGGAAGTGGTGGAAAGGAAAAAAAAAAAAAAACATTCATTACTATCTTTGATGCTGTCTTTCTCTGCTCCTAGCTTGGTGAGAATGTTCAACAATCTCAAGTTGACAAGCTCAAGTTAATTGTATTAGGATATCTGAGTTGCATTTAGTACATAAACTCTGATCCAAGTATCAAGAAACAGCTATTTATTATTTTTGTCTTTGATTCTGTGAGTAATTGATGCAAATGTAACTTAAAACATTGTGAATTTCTATGGTGAGAAATGCAAATGACGTAAATTTTATTTGGGCTGTTTGGTTATAGATAGGCGAGGGCACCTACAGCAATGTGTATAAAGCTCGAGATAGGGAGACTGGAAAGATAGTTGCCTTGAAGAAGGTCCGTTTTGACACATCAGAGTCTGAGAGTGTGAAATTTATGGCACGAGAGATAATGATATTGCGGAAGTTGGATCATCCCAATGTAGTGAAGCTTGAAGGATTGGCAACATCAAGAATGCAATATAGTCTTTATCTAGTTTTTGAGTTCATGCAGTCGGATCTAGCAAGAATTATATCTCGTCCTGACAGGCTTACAGAACCACAGGTTAGATATATTTGCTTCTTTACTCTTTCACAGATTTCAGAAATTGGAGACACTAGTTTGCTCAGTTGCTAATTTGAATTGTTAATGCAGATAAAATGTTACATGCATCAACTGCTTTCGGGTCTGCAGCACTGCCATGAGAGGGGAATTTTACATCGGGATATTAAAGGATCAAATTTACTAATCGATAAAAATGGGATGCTAAAGATTGCTGACTTTGGTCTTGCAAATTATTTTTCTCCTAACAAGAAGTATCCTCTCACAAGCCGAGTTGTGACACTATGGTATAGGGCCCCTGAGCTGCTGTTAGGTTCGACAGATTATGGAGTTGGAATTGATCTTTGGAGTGCTGGATGCCTCTTGGCAGAGATGTTTGCAGGGAAGCCAATCATGCCAGGAAGAACAGAGGTAATACAGTCTAATACTCATGAGTAATCAGTATATGTCTGCCAAAATTTTTCCTCCTTTAGACACTCTTTTTGTGTGTGTCAAGGGAGTTGATGTTATTGTTCCTAGTTTCTCATATTAGAAATTTGTTGTATTCAGGTTGAGCAACTTCATAGGATTTTCAAGTTGTGTGGTACCCCATCAGAGGCATATTGGAAAAAATTGAGGCTGTCTACAACTTTCCGACCTCCACAAGCATACAAACCTAGTCTAGTAGATGCTTTCAGGAACTTTCCTCAATCTTCCTTGGGTCTTTTGAGTACTCTTCTTGCTTTAGATCCTGCATATCGCGGTTCTGCTTCTTCAGCCCTTCAAAATGAAGTAAATATGAACTGGAAGCTTATTTAGTGCCCTTCTATTTTTCTTTCTTTGCTGCAAAGAAGAAGAAAAGGAAGGCCTTTTCAGTTGAATCTTCATTTATCTTTAATTTTCCACATTGATATCTAGTTTTGTTATTTTCAATCAGAAATTCTTTAGTCAGCATGCAATGATTAAGAGCACTTCTCAAAATCAGTCTTCAATATGGAGTTTCTTCTTTTAATGCTAGAAATTAGTGATATATATATTTTTGCGTCTTTCATATGATAGAATTGCCGATTCAAAGATTGAATTCAACACAAGTTTGATGTGTTAAAGGAGACAATGATGCATGCACCAACTCTGTGCTTTAGCCTTACTGAACACATATCTTCCACCAGCAAAATGCGTCGGGACAATGTCAAATTCCCATAGATGCTTTTGCATTTGCTGAATAAAGAAACTTTTCCTTTTCTTCCCATTTGACAGCTGATTTCTCTTAAACTAGTTGTGCATTTGCCCTCTCACATAGTCTAATTGATTCTGCCATATCTTTTGATAATTTGTACCATTTTATCAATTGGAAGTTCTATACTCATCTATGTAATGACCCTATAGGGACCTATTCCTGTATTATGATCATACAGTAGTTCCTAAGCTCATGTTGGAATTATAAGATTACATGCAAACCATATTCCGAATCTTGAGCTAAGAAATACTTTGTTTTTGCAGTTTTTTTACACAAGTCCATTAGCGTGCGACCTTTCAGGTCTTCCTATTGTTTATAGCAAGGATGATGAAGGCAATGAACAGATAAAGTAAGTTTCTTTTTCACAGATTAATTATGATTCATTTTATACCAATCATGTTCAAATTTTTCTTCCTTGAAAAAAACTGACAATTAATGTGGTAAGCGCATATGTTTTTGCATCAAATTATTCATGATTCTATGCTATATCACGTTTAAATTTAAGAGCTTTGTCAGATGCACGACTTGGTATTAGACACGTAACAAGTTTCTGCAAATCTAGTGATTCGGAGACAACTGGATTAAAAGTAGTGCTACACTTTTCGCATGAAAAGATATGAATGAAGAATCTTAAAATAGGGATGATTCTTTCTGCATAATCATGTTTCATTCGACCCTTGAAATTCAAGGGTTGCCTATTAAAAATGAAATTAGGTGATTCAAAGAGGCGTGGGATGGTTTAGCAAGATTTGTAGCATGCTGAAGAACTTATGAAGAATTTTTATTTCTATTAATTTAGTAGGTGATTTTCCAAATTCGAGAGTTCTTCCTAATCCTTGACAGCGGTTTTGTATTAAATACAATGCCCTGCAAGCAAATCTGCCTGAAGATTTCCTTCCTATCACAATAAAATCAAGATTCCATATTTTGCAAGTTTGAAGGCACGCAAGAAACTGTGCACAAACAGACTAGATTCATCCTTGACACATATTACCAAGTAGTTACAGGCAAATGGGATGATGAATATGAAATTTTAATTATCCAAAAAAAAAATGCAGCAATCATGCAACTATTAGGCTAATAACGCAACACAAAAAGTTTTTGGTCAATTTGTTTAGGATTATCACTTCCTGACATTGGATGCATATGATGTGGAAAATTGCATTTTTCATTTGGTAATAGCAACAAGTAAAATTTGTCGTATTCAGTCTTAATGCAAGTGTAGTAACATTTCGTTTACCAGATCAGTAGCAGACAGTATATAGATCTGTTGAACTACCTAATTATTTTTCTCATTTTGATAGGTACAGAAATCCAAAAATAAAACAACGGTCTAGAAGGCTTCGTGAAAACAGGAAACAGGATGAGATGGCTGAACAAAAGGCAGAAAACAACGATCGTTGGGAGGTAAGGAATTTGCCACAGGAACTTTTCTCCAAAGATCAGCAAAGTACCTCCTTTTTTTAATCCTTAAACTGATTAGAAAGGACAAGAAGCAAAGAGATGCACTAATGACTCCTTGCTGATGTCGCAATACCAAATCTATCAAATATATTGTTGTTTTCTATTATAATTAAGCAAGAAAAAGAGCAAATTAAATAGAATTAACTTAACTTCCCACTTTTAATGTTACTACTAGTTCTTGTCCCACAATGTTGTCCTGTATTATTATTATTAATTTAATGCTTAATAGTACGTCAACTTTTGTTGTTTCAGGACGCTATGAAGACTATTGAGCCAAATGTGCAAGTCCTAGATCCTGGCAGCAGTTCCATCAGCACCTCATCAGGTTCAAAGCCGACCCGGCTGGGGAGCCCTTCCCTGTTGCTCTCTCCGGTTGCTTCTTCTGGCCAAAATACAACCCCAAACACCCATGGTCATTCTAGTGCTCCTAGGAACATTAGAAACCGGCCCCCGTTACCCATCTCCCAAACGCGAGCCAAGAACTATCAGAAGGACAATGGTAACATGTACAGATTGAATCAAGTCGGTAGGTCCGCATCCACAAGGGAATTTAGAACTTTGAACCAAAGGAAGCATTTGGAATATGCTATTGATGATTAGGCCATGCAAAATGACCTATTGGTGCTGAGATTTTGCTACTTTGAGTACTCTGTCTTCTAAAGGATTTCACCGATATTCTTTTCTTCTCCCTATACTTATCTTCAAGCAATTAAATATAACCATTGATGTATATTTTTCTGTCATACTTGATTACTAATTAGTAATTTCCATATATCCTGAGGATTGAGTAATTAGCCTGCAATTCAAAGTTCAAGATAATATCATCTGGCAACTTTTGCAGCTATCGGGTACTAAACCCAAGTTATTCAAAATTTATAGCCTTGGACATGATTGATTTTTTCTCTTTCTGGTTAGGAAGAGAGTGGGATATACCTGAACTAAGCACGGGGACATCATTGATGTAAGGAAAACTATGCCAAAACATTCCCTACTTTCTATGTTCAGTACTTTTCGTCATTTACTTTGATCAAATATGCAAAATATGTTAGAATTTGGCTGCTATAATACTTTTGAATCAGCCTGTTATGCTTTTAATAGCCTGGAGAGAAGATTAAAAACTTGAGCCTTCATTTCTTACAAAGGTAGGTTCAGTACTTGCCAAGTAAGATCCATATATGCCTACATCTTTCAAAAAAGGTGTGGACAATTAAGGTATGCCTCATACATACAAACTCAAGGCCACTTCTTGGATGAAGATTATAGGTAATTCTCGTATTAATTGAAGGATTAGCTGGCTTGGTGGATGGAACAGCCATTCCTACGAACCAAACATGACATTAACGCTTTTAGATTCACTTCAAGCATTGAAACAGTCCATTACAGTCTACATTCATGTTAAAATGAACTTTAAATTATTATAAATTAACAACAAAAGATATCCAACAGGTATTAGATTTAATTTCATGGATTCATGTAGTTATCTAGCAAATTTAGTATCTGCTAAATTTGTGATTCAAATTTTAGTATCTATATCTCATTTTTTATCTTCAAATTATAACCTCCTTTGTTTCATAAAAAAAATAAAATATTTGGCTACATTCTTACTTTCAATGTCTTGGATTAATCACTACAATTTTATAAAATCCTAGCACAATTTTAAAACTAGATTTATTCATGATCATGTTATTTGTCCAAACCCGAAAATCTATCCGATAGTTAAAAAAATTCAATAAAAAATTATTAGACTCGAAAAATAAATTAAAATAGATTTTAAAATCTATTTTCGAAACAGGCTAAGACTTAACAAAAGAGAATTTAAACCCGAACTCTGACCCCGAAAATTAGTAAAGGTTTGGGTATAGATATCTTGACAGGAACCAAATTCCTAAGCCAACTTGTGCTATTTAACAGTTTTCAAGCTTGGAAATGGGCAAAAACAAAGGAGAACTTTTGTAAAACAGTTTTATTATTAAAAACAAGAGGAGAGTTTTTGAGCTTGCATTAATCCTTGTGTAAATCTATGACTTGGGTGTTTTTTCCTTTTTTCGTTCTTCGTTTTGTGTCAGTGATACTGAAAAGCGCGTGGTGTGATTTCCTGTCAGAGACGATAAAATCTACAGTAAATTAAGCAGAGTGCCGTACAAATGCATTAGGAACCGATCAAGCTCTGGGGAGCCTGCAAACCAAAACTAATTGGGCGGTCTAGGCCGAACCCAAGTTTCTCTTTGATATTTTCGGACCAGACCTAGTTAAGAATTGCTATTCATATTTTTTTGGCTCAGACTGAATTTAAATAAATATAAAAATTATTGATATTTTATTTAGATACGATTTGAATCTGACCAGATTTGTCTATGTACAGACCTAGTGAAAACCTTGTTCATGGGACCGGACAACAACAAAGGATGGAAAACATGTGGGGTATACCAAATCTCAGATTCAATTATGGGTTAAGATCAAATCCCAGATTCAATTATGTTTTTGTATTTTTTTTTTTACAGTAAATCTGTGGTTTAGTTTCTTTTACTTCTGGACTAAAAAAAAAAAAAAAGCAACATCTCTATAATCTTAATAATTGATGAAATATTAGCAGGCGTCCTGTTAGAATTGGGTTGGTAAGTGGGTGGTGGCTCGTCACTTTCAATCATTAAATCTCCATGGATAGAATATGCCATCTAAATCACCAACATTGAACAGTATCTATTGCTTTTGTTTGGTTTTTCTTTATTAATTGCAATGTCTACTTCGATAATGTCCCTTTGATTTTAGTGGCTTTGTGGCCCTCTTTAACTTGGAGCTAACCATTGTTAATGAAGGTCAGCACTAGGCAGCGGCAATACCATTATCAGTGCAAAACTTAAGTTAGCTAAATGGGACCTCATTAAGGCATAAATGCATATCATATTTTGAATTATGATAACTTATATATATATATATATTAGTTTATCTATACGTGAAAGATATAATAAGTCAATATTATTTATTTTAATATATATAATTTATTTATAGATTATTATTTAATGCATTGATAATAAAATTTTTTAATTCTATAAGGAGATTTAAACTGTTCATTTAATTTTTATTTTTATAAATTTATATCCAAAGGTATCAACATTATTACGTTATTAAAATAGTATTCAAGTTACCAAAACTTTTATAAAATTTATTAAAATTATTATGAAATTATTATAAAATTATCAAAATTATTTTTAAAAATGTTACTTTAGTCATTAAAGGTTACTATAATTATATGAATGGCTACCAAAACTATATTAATGATGATCAAAGTCTATCAAAGGTTATAAAAAATTACAAAAATACGTAAAAGGTTGAACAAAATTATATCATTGCTAAAACTGTCTATAATGTTGTCAAAATTATATCCAAGTTTACTAAATTATATTAAAATGTGACCAAAATATATCAAAGGCTACCAACTTACTTCAAAAGTTATCAACAAAATCACAAGGCTATCAAAATCATATTAAATGTTAACAAAATTACATTAAAATCTATTAAATAATATCAAAGATTATTAAAAAAAA
>JBBYHM010000022.1:7408837-7419376 GCA_038381775.1 Adansonia rubrostipa | reverse complement strand
AGTTTATAATTAAAAAATTATAAATAAATTAAAATTTTTTAAACTCAATAGGTTGAAAATAATACTAAACTCAATTAGTTTGATTATATAATAATAACAATAATAATAATAATAATAATAATCTTTCTTTATATAAAGCAGAATTCAGAAGTAATCATGGATGAAAAAATGAATATAGTTTATCATGTAAACTAATTAATGAATTTAATTTAATTTGTTTTCTTTTTCTAATGAAAAACTAACTTCGGTAAAATTTTTAGACTTTCATAAATAGTTTTACAAAAATTATCATATATTAATTTCGAATGCTGTTATATTTAAGGAGATTAATAAATTAAAAAGTGATTATCAAATGGACAAGTATTAATGCTGTAAGTTTTTAATCAATTTTCTATTTAATTGACAAAGTTATAGTTGTTTATTTGGTGGTTCTCCAATACGATTTGCACTTTAAAAAGACACCCTATTCGCTATCTATAGTTAAAGATTCAACCAAACACTGATTTGCCCGCTCCAAATTCTTCCATGCCAGTCAACCAATTAAACAAAACCTTTGACAAAATTAAATGAATATGCTTGCTTTCGTTGCCTCTTCCTTTTCCCTTTCCAGTGGTCCTGTAAGTGCGAACTGAATTAAAACCATGCAATGCATTTCAAGAATTCCATTTTCCTTGCATTATCCTCATCATTTTAGTTTACACACGTCGCAAGCTTGCCTTGAGACGTCCAACGCGAGGTTCCCAACCAGACAGGTCAGCCTCAGAGGATCTATTCATGGTTGATTTTAAAAAAAAAAAAAAGAAAAAAGAAAAAATTCAGATCGAATTAGTTAAATTGAATTAAAATGCGTTTGAATGTCATCGTACTTCTAACGTGGTGATACCCATATAACAAAAGTGGAGGAAAATCTCATTGGTCCTCATTGCATTCATTGGATCCTAAACTTGCTCAAAGCTGAATAGTTCCGGCGTGACAAGTCTGCCTCAAGTTAATTTTTCTCAATTTTTGCTATTTGGTAGGAATGAGGGAAAACGGAAAGAATGAAACAAATATTTTTCTATTTTATTATGATTTGTAGAAGAAAGGAAAATGAAAGAAAGAGAAAAGGACGAGGAAGGAGTTTTTCTCGTTGTGTTTGGTAAAAAGAAATAAAAAGAAAGATATTAGATGTAAAATTATAAACAGAATTATTAATTTAAATGAAATAAGAGTTCTCTCACATTTGAAATGATTGAATGTGAAAAAAGAAAATGTGCAAATCTATTTATATTCCTTCTACTTTTGGCTGACTTTGGTAAATCTATTACAGTAACACCCTAAACTAAACTGTCAATAGAGTTACTAAATTTAATGCTACTAGAGCTACTGAAAACAGAACATAAACTTGAAGGTAGGTAGGTAGGTAGGTACAGTTCAAGATTTATTTTGTTAATAGATCAAAATCTAAATAATGCTAACCTCACTCCTTAAGGTTTTGCTTATTGGGAAATGAAAAGAGTTGGGTGCAGCACCCTTTTTTTTTTTAATTGATTATGAGGAATTGAACTCATGCTTTTATTTTGTTTGCATAGATATGATCAAACTTAAAAGTTGGTTTCACTATTTATTTTATATTGACATTAATATATATATATTTTTAAAATTAAATTTAAATAAAAATATTTTGATTAAAAAAATAATAATTTAAATCAAATCGATCCACATTAAAAAAATATTGTTCAGATCCGACTTAATTTAAGAAAGCAGGTGAACTGGTAAAACTAATATTCTTTGAGTTAATTACTTGGTAGTTAATTATCGTGCAGCACACACCTGGGCTGCAAAGGATGGTGCCAATATATATGTATATATAATATTATGTACATGCATGCCAGTTTATGCCAATAAGAGTATCTTACTTTGCAAATATTCCCTCCGTACTATTAATCCTAATTATGTAAAGCATATGATGACACTTATTGAAATGAGGAGTTAAGTAATTCATAATTAAGAACATGAGGCTCCCATTTTGGTTTCTATTAATTAGAGAAGTTGAAGTTAGACTATACAATTGAGAATTAAAAGCCAATTTAGTATCAAAGTAGCCTTTATCGGCAAAGTAAAAATTAGGGGAATCACCATTGATGGAATTTTTTTTTTCCCACTAATTGAGGCGAACGTCAGAAAATGATCTCAACTCACGCTAGCGCGATGTTCTTGAGTTGTAAATTTTCCTGTCAAGTCGCATCATTTTCCATCAAAATTCTCGTGGATTTCAACTCTTGAATCTGGATTCATCTTTACCTGATCTTGGCATCAACTCATGAATCGATTCGATCGTAGTTCCAGTTTTCGTCATCGATGTCTTCCGTGCAATCTGAGTTGAGTTCCATGCGAACCCTATCGAAGCTCATCTCAGATTGCGATGCGTCCTTGTCCATGAAGGGACCAGATCCTAAGAGGAGCTTCAAACAAGTCATCTGTGGTGATTAGACTATCAATATAGAACAGGATTGAGGAAAATCCATTACCACGACGAGGGAAGCAGAGGAAAGCAGGAAAGAAACATAGTTATAACTAACTCTGATTATGTGGTGACTGCTGATTGGTGAAAACTTTTTTTTTTCCTACATCAAAGGACCAAAAGATGCAACTTTTCCTACCGCGGAATCTTCAGGGGAGATTCGAGACCACCTAATGAAGTATTCGAGGAGGGCATCCTTTAATGGAAAAATTCTTTAGTAGCCTAGTTCACTGAGAGGCCTCCAAATTTCAGCCTGCTCCAAAGAATGGTTAACCTACTATGGAGCAAAGGGGTGAGGTTGAGGTAAAACCTCTTTGTCATTAAGGTCACTCGTCCTGAGACTAGGGACTGAGTTCTAGAACATGGCCCATGGCATATCTGGAATTCAACATGAAGAGACTGCCCATCTAGGTCCAATTGGGAAATGTCCCACTCGAGCTATACACCATGGAGGGGCTGAGCTGCGTTGCAAACGTTTTGAGAAACCCACTTTACATGGACAATATAATTGCCATTCGAAAGAGACTAGCGTATGCTAAGATTTGTGTTGAAATTGATGGTACATTATTAGTGCCATAATCCATTGAAGTTTAGCGGCGTGACGGTACCTTAGTTCAAATCTGAATGTTGGTACGCTAGCTGCCCCTAAAAATGCTACTCTTGTAGCATTTTTGTACACAATGAGAAGACTTGACCCTCTATGCCTACCAAGGTAGCAAGCAAGGTATGGCTCCCTAAGGAAAATGTGCAGAAACTCTTTGAGCAAGGCCTTATCATACCAATACAAGCTTGTACAAGAAGTAAAGAATTGAGGGCTCCTAGTCGGCCACTTGCTGCCATTATGCCCTGAATCTGTTAACATATTTGCCGTCCTGGCCCTATATCTGAGAGGGATAAGGAACCCTTCATCAGTGCCAAGCTTGAATCAAATGGACAAGTTAAGTGGCATCTTAGATCTCTCCAAGGAATCCCAAGGCTGCAGCTCATAGGGTTGTTTATCTTATGAAGAACATTAAGAGTAAGAAGAAAGGTCCATTCGACAAAGGATTGCCAGGTAAGGCAGGCCCGGCTACTTCAAGAGGTCAAGCCACTATACCTCCACATTCATTAATACCTTGGCATGGAATCTAAGAGGATTCAACTGTCCTCTAAGACAAAAACATGTAAATAGAATTAGAAACGTACATATAAATATAAATTATGTAATTAAAAATGGAGTCAAGCATCCAAAGATGAAGTCTATCATTGCTAAGCATTTTGGTGGTTGGCAGTTGATTTATAGTTACCCAGAAGCAATTAATGGTAGAATTTGGCCTTCTATAATGATCACTTGATTATTGACAAGGTGGAGCATATAGATCAATCCCTCATTTGCCAGGTGAACCTGGACTCTCATTATATCTTATTCCTGACTGTGATTTATGGGATGAATGATATGAGCAAATAGAAGGTTATGGTTCCATTTAAGCTTTCTCAATGGATTGACAAATGGGAAGGGTTAGATCATTGCAAAAGACTTCAATGTCATTGATAGGTCATCTGAGTGCTTCCATTCCAAAGGCCCTCAAAGCATTAACCCAGACATTAAAGAGACTCAGCAATGCTTAGTACAGATTGCATTGGAAGGTGATGCCTTTGCGGCAAACTTGTTCACTTAGTCTAATAACATTGCAAAGACGTTGGAAAGAGTGCTTACAAATGACAAATGACAAATGGCTTCTTTCTTTCCCTTACTCCCATTTGGAATTTATTGCACTTGAAGTGTCTGATCATTGTGTCGTGTTGATTAAAACAACAATCGTAAGCCACCCCCACCTAAGCCATTCAAAAATTTTCAACTCCTGGGCGAGGGATAATGAGTTTATGTAAACGATTGAGAACTCATGGACAATGCCAATATTAGGCAGTCCAACGTCTTTCACGTGAAACTGAAAAGACTTAAAACATGCCCCTCAAGTTGTTTAACTTGGCACAGTTCGGAGCTATCTCAAAAACGCCAAGGCAAAAAAGAATGAACTTGAGGCAGTGTAACTCTCCGTTCTAAGAAATCTAGCTAATACAAGTTTGGTCACAGCTCAAGCTATACTTTACTAGGAGCTACATGAACTGATGAAGGCGAATGGTAGTTTCTACGGACAAAAGCCATGAATCAGGTGGTTTCCAGAAAGAAACCACAACACAGGGTTCTTCCACAAGATGGTGAAGGCTCAACAAAATAAAAACACCATTAAGGTGTTGCATGATGCTGAAGGAGACAAGTTGGACTCATTAATGCAGAATTCAGCTAAAGCATTAACCTATTTCCAAAAGTTCATGGGCACATTAAACCCCAACCTATCACCTTGCCTCTATGAGTTGCTCGCTAAACTGCTACATCCATCCATCCCGAAGGAAACTCTCACGAGAATGCTCAGACCTATCATAGAGGAAGGAATCAAGCAAGAAATGTTAGTTTTCAATAGCGACAAAGCACGCGGTCCATCCTTGGCAAGGATGACATGAGGCGACTAAGCAATTCTTCAGGAAAGGTGAAATGCACCTTGCCTTTAACTTAACCACT
Source organism: Adansonia rubrostipa (assembly GCA_038381775.1). Classification (NCBI taxonomy): domain Eukaryota; kingdom Viridiplantae; phylum Streptophyta; class Magnoliopsida; order Malvales; family Malvaceae; genus Adansonia; species Adansonia rubrostipa. The sequence continues at coordinate 7,414,313 of JBBYHM010000022.1, read as the reverse complement.
ATAGCTTTCATGCCTAAGTGCATCAAGCCAGCCACACTCAAAGATTTCAGAATTATCTCTTACCGTACAATCTTTTGTAAATGATTCACCAACATCATAGCCAACAAGCTTAAAGATAGCCTCCCATCCATTATCTGGGGCAGCCAAAGTGCCTTTATTCCAGGTATATATATATCACTGATAATTTACTCTGGCCTAGGGATTGGTGAGAGGCTATGGAAGATCAATCATGTCTCCAAGATGTGCCGTCGAGATCGATTTGCAAAAGGCATTCGACTTATTAAGCTTGGAATTCTTATTATGACAGTAGTAGTTACATTTGGGCTTCTTGGTTAATTCATCTGCTGGATCAAAGGCTGTCTCACCACTCCTAGGTTTTTAACTCCACTTAAGCTTTCTAGACAACTATTGATTTTTGCGAAAGGCAACTTGGACTCGGTAATAGGCATTCAGTTGGTCTTGAAACAATTTTACAGGTACTTTAGACTCTAGTTTAATTATTCCAAGAGTGAACTATATTCCACAGGCAAGTAGGGAGGAGATCCACGCAATTCATGAAGCATCTGGCTTTAAAATTGGAACATTGTTAGTCAGGTATTTAGGAGTGCTACTAGTTAATAGGAGGTTGACTAAAAAGGAATACGACCCTCTAATTGAAAAGGTTTGAGCCAGAGTAAATGGATGGGCAGCCAAACACTGTTCATATGCTAGTAGACTTTTGTTGATCTAATCGGTACGCTTCAATCTGCAGCAATACTGATGCAGGCACTTTATCCTACCCAAGCATTGCCTTAAGAAACTCGCCCAAAGCTACTCGGGTTTCTTGTGGAAGGGGAAGGAAGGGGCTTCCAATGGACCTAAAGCTAGCCGGTATCAAGTTTACCTGCCTAAGTTAGAGGAAGGGCTTGCACTTAGAGAGATCTACACATAGAACCAAGCTTGAATCCTTAAAAATCTATAGGTTGTGTTGATGAATACAAGTTATGGATTGCATGGATCGATACTTATGTCTTAAAAAGTAAGGATGTATGGTAGGTCTCCTCTCCCAGTGGCAATAGTTAGAGTTAGAGAAAGCTCATGCAACTAAAGCATGTCGCTTCCCACGTGGCGAGAGATAGAGGCATATTTGGCTTCTTCCTGGCACAAGGTATTCAGTGGTAGCGATTGAAATGTTTTATCCAAAAAAGAAAAGGTGCCATGGCACAGGCTGCTTTCGTTTAAATTCTTCACTCCCGAGCAAACTTTCATCTCCCCGCTGGCAACGAACTTCTACCAGAGATAGACTTGTTTCATGGGTCTGATAGTAGAAGAGGAATGCCTTCGATACAGGCAAAAGAAAGAGACAAGAGATCACCACTTCTTTAGTTGCAGCTACCCAAGCACATATAGCGGTAGGTACTAGACCTATGCAGAATCCAAGAAAGAGTAGCAGTCTGGAAAGATGAATTACAAAGGGCCACTAGCCACCTTACATGCAAGGCACTGTTAACAAATATCTTAAGGAGCGCCTGGAATGCACTAATTTATATGGTACGGAGAGAAAGGAACAATAGGCTATACTCACATGCTGAGCTCACGGAGGATAGCCTGCTTGAGGAAATTCGCGCCACAGCTACTTTATGCTTACACAATCTCAGCAAAGTTTAGATAGATAATGGGAATCTCGAGTTATGTAATGCCTGGAAGTCAACTTCCACTGATTTTGCTTAAAATGCTATAATCATGCAACTTTACTTATCAAAAAAAATGTAAAAATTAATGATGCGAAGCTAAACCTCTGCAACATAGCCAATAAACGAAATTAGATCGGTTGTTTCACCCTCGAATGCATAGATAAGTAGGTAATGTCCAAATGTTAAAATGCAAGATTGAAAGAGGGGGGATTTTTTTAACAAGCATCCCACTCCATAAAATGGTGAATTACAAAAAGCAACTTGGAGATATATTAAAATGTTTGGCATATATATATATATATATATATATATATATATATATATATATACATCTCTTAAATGCCTATAGGCTATTTACATATTTCACATGATCTCACGCTACCCTAAAGATATGATCATGAACAAAATAATACAACATTATCACGGAGGTGAAAATTTTTACCAGACTGTCGTCAGTTTCCAATTGCAAATTCATGTTGAAATTTGATTCAACAGCTCAACAACTTGATTCATGGCAGGCCTTTCTTTGGATAGCTCATTTGTACACATACATGCAATTCGGAAATACTCCTTAACCTCATCTTCGATTAACTCTTCCCTTGGAATCTTTTTATATATCATTTCTATTTCTCGATTTTCAGCCACCATTTTCCTAGCCCACTCCACTAGTCCCACGTCTCTTCCCTCGAACCTCACGGGCCAATTGGGTCGGTTTTGGGCGGCTATCTCGATCATCAATATCCCAAAACTATAAACATCAGCCATCACTGTCGCGGCCGTGTTTCCTTCGCGATACTCGGGTGGCATGTAACCCATTGTACCGGCGACTTGCGTGGATACGTGTGAATGGGCCTCTTTGACTTGCCGAGCGAGCCCAAAATCAGAAATATGGGCCTCGAAATCTCTATCCAACAACACATTGCTGGCCTTGATATCTCTGTGGATAATGGGTGTATCAAGGCCATGTAAATAAGCCAGCCCATTAGCTATCCCAAGAGCTATCTTCTTCCTCGTATCCCAGGATAACCTTATCCCGCCAACCGAGTTTTCCGGTTCCTCATCGTACAGCCAATGGTCCAAACTTCCTCTCTCGATAAATTCATAAATCAAAACCCGATCAACACCCGAAGAGCAAAAACCCAGAATCTTAACGATATTGTCGTGACGAAGCTTACCTAGGGTTTCCATCTCAGCTCGAAACTCTCGGAGCCCCTGGAAAGCGTTGGGGTTGAGCTTTTTAATAGCGACGGTGATGCCGTAAGAGAGGGTAGCTTTGTATACGTAGCCGAAGCTGCCGTCGCCGATGATGAGGTCAGATGAGAAGTTCTTCGTGGCGGCGGCCAATTCCGCCATGTCGAGACGGTTGATAGACGGGTCGAAGGCGGCGCTGTCGCATGTAGTGAGATCTGGAGGGTTAGGGGTGGGTCGGGTTCGGTTTAAAGATCGGGTTTGAGGAGGGTTTGGGCGGGTGGACTTTTTAGTTGACTTGCAGATAAAGATAACGATAGCTAAGATTACAGAGACTAAAAAGAAGCTTAAAATTGCTGCAACAACTGCTCCAAGACTTCGATCCATTGAAAAAAAAAAATCAAAGAAGAAAACCCTAAAAACAATTAGATGAATCAAAGAGGAAGAGAAGAGGGAAAAGAAGCAGACATGGGAGAGAGAAGGGACAGCTTTGTTTTTCAATGATGGGAGAGAAGGGAAGGGTAAATGATAATGGTGGCTGAGTAATGGGAATGAAGAATGAGTCAACGGACGGGAGGGGGGAAGGATACAGGGTGGGCGATCTTAGGAGAAGAACAATGGATACCAAAAAAAACAAACATATGGCACTGGCAAGACTTCAAAATCAACCAGACCGACTCTGACCCAATTGTGCTGATTATTTTGGCCTTTTTGGGTCCCATTTTTTTGCCGTGAATTAGGGGGGTGTTTTAGAATTTTAGGTGAAAATTAGTCAAATTATCAGATATTTTGGCCTGGAAAATTATTGCTAGATTTGATTGAGCTGTGTTTATGCATTCATATTTATGTTTTATAAGAAAAAAAAAACAAATTAACTTTTATATGGCTATATATGATTTTTAATATTTATAAAGATGGATGATGTTTGAATAAACTTAAAAAAAAAAAATCAATTTATGTATTTTAATTTAATGTTACGCCTACATAAAATAAGTGTCACTTCTTTAACGCAAAATTATTGAAATTAATTAGATAAATGAAAATGAATTAAAAAAATTATGTGTGTAAAATTCAATATCAATTTAGAAGTATTTTTTTTTCAATTGTGATTTTTTTATTTTACTTTTTTAATAATGGAAAGGCTCGTCTTGGAAAGCATTGATAATTGATTCACATCACAATGATGTTAGTATTATTATGGGGAAAAAAAATACTTGGATAGGAATAAATAAGCCTAAGAATTAAGTTAAAAAGTAATAAATAAAAAATTAGATAAAGGCTTGGTGGGATCTTTAATCATTAGTTCCATCAATTTATTTATTGGATTGATCGATTTAATTAAAAAATAATTTAAAAATTAAATAAGTATTAATTAAAAGGTTAAGGTTTAAAAATTTAATATCATTCGTAAAAATATTTTGAATAAAAAAATTAAAAGTAAGTTTTTTATTCGTTTAATTTAATTTTTTTTCAATGCATTGAATCATCAGTTTTTTATTATTTGTTAGATCGAATAGATATTCGATTCTCGATTAAATCTATTCAAAATATCGAAAACCCTCGATATATTACTAGTTTTTTTTTTAACATTAAATAACATCTTGGAATGGGAAAATAGTTTATGTAAGTAAACATTGCAATCAAATATCATATAATAATTCATTTAAACAAATATATTAAAATATAATTAACTAAATTGAACATAAAATTACAGGGAACTCACCAACGCTTGACGAAAAACCACTATGAAAAAGGTCTTACTGACAAAAATAATTGATTTCTGACCAAGAAATTGTTGAATGTGTAAAGAAAAGGAATTATTAAAATTATGACTAAAGATAACAACGGATAGTTTATCAATAGAATATTCGACCTTTTCTGACCCTTTATCATCCCATTCGGACAAAAATTTAAAAAGAAAAAGTTGAACAATAATAATAATAATTGAAAAATATAATAATGTGCTGTGCAATTCAATTCTAGAAAAGTAGTGAGTCAAACTATGAAAGTCGTCAGATTTACTGCAAGTCGGTTTTAGTTGCACAAACAAAGTGCCGCACAAAACGTAAAGCCAAATGTAACTGCGCATTTCGACCTCTTGGCTTGGGACCCACACGGTATTTGTTGCGTATGCAAAAGAATTGCAAATTTTAAAATAAAAATAATAATAAAAAATAAAGATCAGACGGCATTCGAACGTTTAGAAATCTTATATTCGGAAAATTGAGGCGCACAACATTTGGTGAATTAATTAAAGAAAGAGTAAAAATTTTCGAGTAAATTGAAAACTTAGAAAAAGAGAAATTATGAAAAAGTGATCTTGTTATATAATATTACAAAGTAAAGTAAAGATTCAAAACGGTAAGTTTTTGTTGATCCGGATGCCTACTTTAAACATCTCTGCAAAATCCAAAATCTAGATCAGATCGAGGGAAAATAATTTGTTTTTGACATTTATTATCTGTTAATTAAATACTTAAAACTATTCATCTAAACTATTAACATCTATTATTCAATAAAGAAATAATTAAAATTACCCATTTAAAAACTACCAAAATTTTATGCTTAATAACCCTATTAAACAAATCATATTATTACAAGGTACAGAGTTACTC
>JBBYHM010000022.1:7354287-7367473 GCA_038381775.1 Adansonia rubrostipa | reverse complement strand
ATTTTTTTAATTTTTCCTAATTTTTTGAATGTTTTAATTAAAAGAATAATTCTTAAAATCTGTGGTTGAGGTAACGCTATGATTGATTAAATATGCTACGATAGCTGTTTTTATATTATCAGAAGACGAGGTGAAGTATTCGACGGAATGAAAATTAGAATATCTATTTCGCAAAAAAATTCATCGAGAAAATTTATAGTATTGCATATGGGCCGATTTTTAATAAACCCTAAGAATAAAGGGTTGTTTGTTTGAGATTAAAAAGAGAAAAGGCTTAAAAATTGCTGGAAAAGGTGATTAGAAGAGTCTATAAAACTGGTACTCTCCTTTCAGATTGAAAATTTTCTGATTCAGATTTGAGGGAGAAAAAGAACAAAGCAAAGGAAAATCTTTGTTTCTTTCCTTCATCTTCGTAATCGAAACACCGCGGGAAGAGAAACCCACCCCCTCCCCCCCCCCCAAAAAAAAAAAAGAAAAAGGGAAAAAAATCTTTGGAGAAACCCAATTTAGCGCTCCAACCATTGAGTTCGAAATCTACTTCTACCTGTTTTCTATATCTATATATATTTATATAGTTGGATTGAAATAAGAAGAAGATAAAAGGGCGATGCGGAGTAAGAAGACGATGAAGCCGCCGCGCCGCTTCACCTTCTTCTCCTATTGATTTCAATTCCCTTTTCATGGCCTCTTCTCAGCATCGCTGCGTTTTCGGTCCGTCTCCCTCTCCTCTCTCTGATTTGCTTCTGATTTTTTTTAGATTGTTCTGCTGTTTAATTGCCGAGGATAATTTTCTTTCCATTCATCAATTTTTTAATTGGTAGCATTTCAAAGGGAATTTTTTATATTCTGTTTGCTGTTTGGATTAATAAAGTTCCTGAGTTTGGTATTTCTTTTGTGTTTTTTTTTTTTTTTTGGGTGGCAGTGGGGAATATACCATATGATGCTACTGAGGAACAGCTTATAGAAATCTGCAGGGAGGTTGGCCCTGTTGTTTCCTTCAGGTTTGGGTTTTTCCTTTAAAAAATACCGACTTCTAATTTTAAGTATTGGGATTTGAAATTCAATTTTCTTAAATTGACTCGAGTTCAACTTGATGTTAAAGTTTAAATGTTTTAATGTTTGTTACTTTGCCAGAAAAGAATTGGTGTCAAATTCAAAGCTTTTTCAAGCAAACTGAGTTGCATAATTGTTTTCGCTGCTTTAGTTGCATATTTGATACTGATGGTTGGGAATAGTATAATGGTTATGAAATTATGGGGATATAATTGTTGAAAATTCAAAATTTTTTGACGTTGATACGAGGGATGGGATTTATATTACTGAAGAAATCGGAATAAAGCTAACAATGTCATTCAGTAAACATGCAGATCCAGAGAGATAAACACACTCACAGACTCCCTTTTTAAAATAATTTGTGTGCATGAACTAGGAAATATCTCCATTAAGAATCTTTTATTTTGTTGAATTCAGATGAAATTGCATTTTGGAAGTTCTAAATTTGAAATTGACGAAGAAGTTTGACTTGAATTTTCCTTTGGATCAAACTGCTTGTTAACATTTGGATTATTTGCTGGTCCAGATTAAATGTTTAGGTTAGGAAAGCTATCTTTATGATCATAGATGGTGTTTTTTTTTTTGGTCAACACGATCATTGATGGTTGGGAATCTAAAGGTCCGCTGAAAATTAAAGAGGACTATGAAAATGGCCTGGGCTTATGGTAGCATATTAATTACACTTTTGACTGATGTAAAGTTTAAGGGCATGAAAGTTCAGAAGCTAGAGTGCAAATCAACTTGACTTAGTTGTTTATTTGCATTTTTGTTCTGAGTTCACCACATAATTACATGCTTTGTTTCTAAGGCCTGCCATGCTTTGTTTTTTCCTAAGATTTTGCCTTTTTAGTGTCCATTTCTAATTCCCTCCATTTCAGACTAGTTATTGATAGAGAAACTGGAAAACCAAAAGGTTATGGTTTCTGTGAATACAAGGATGAGGAGACAGCTCTAAGTGCTCGAAGGAATCTTCAAGGTTATGAGATCAATGGCCGGCAATTACGAGTTGATTTTGCTGAAAATGACAAAGGCTCTGATCGAAATCGAGAACAGGTGAACTAGCCCTGGAGCCTTTTTTTTCTCTGTATCTTTTATTTTTTTGGTCAGAATCATAAATTTGTCACCATTGTAGTCCTTTCTTGCACTGGCATTGTTCTTATGTGATATGGTGATCATTGATTTCTGATGGCATTATGGCAGTATAGATAGCCATCTAATATTTTAATTTTGATTGATGTGAAGTACTTAATTATTGATTGATTTAATTTAATCCTTTAACTACCCAATTTTCCTCATCCCCAATCAGTTTATATCTGTGTTTTATCCTGGAATTTTCAGTTATCTTTGCTGGCTATGTTTCCAATGTGATATCTATATCTATATATATATATATATATATATATATAGATAGATAGATATCTGAAATTGGTGCTTTTCGATTTTCTCTGTAACTTTTTTATATCTGAAATTGGTGCTTTTCGATTATCTCTGTAACTTTTTTATGCGAAAGCCTAACCTCTGATGCATGAAAGTTACTTTCATCTGTTGGATGATATAAAAGTATGCCTCTCTTACGTGTATATTATTTGATATAGTTCATGTTACAATTATAAGGTTTTAGATTTTTTTTTTTTTTATTAGCGAACGTATTCCAATTCTTAAACATGCTATTAGCAATTGCACTTATAGGAAAAGGGAAAACTACAACAAACTTGTTAAATGCCTGCATCAATATCCTTTCTCAGAAGAAAGTGATAGAAAGGAAAACAGTGAAATTGATGTAATGTCCCAACATCAACATCCATTCTGAAAGAAACAGAGAATAATCATTATCTCTAGTTAGGCTCGTCTATTTTAGACTGTTAATACAGAATTAGAGGAAAATGAAAATTGTGATAAAATTATTTATGTTTATGCATGTGTGTGTGTTTGTGTGTGTATATATATAAGATTTACACCCATGGAAATGTTTGCTGAATGGTATAGTGACTGCCCGGCCTAGTGAAACTTTGAAACTTTATTATCTGGGTAGAACCATTAGATTGGAGGATAAGCCTACTGCATGCTTCCTAGTAATAAAAAAACTCTCTGTTCTGTAACGTTGGTGGATCCTGAGGCTTATTTCATTGCAATTAATGCATATTATCCTAGTTCTCAGCATGGTACTTCTACAGCATAATGGTTTTGTTCCTTTTATTTGATCTTGATTTTCCAATTTTTGAAAATTAGTTTTTTAGTTATAAGCTTAGATAAGTGAATTTTGTTTTTATTGCAGGGTCGTGGTGGACCTGGACTGACAACAAATGTTGGTTAGTATTTATGTTTCTTTGGACTAGTCTTTTTGTAGGAATAAAATACAACCCATTTTTTCCCTTAGCTGACACATCACAGATCCTCAAAAACAAGTAGGTGGTCCAGCAGTCCAGGGGGAATCTGTTCAGCAGCAGCCTATTGGTCTTCATTTAGCTATAACTGCTGCAGCTCTCATGGCTGGAGCTCTTGGTGGTGTGCAGGCTGGTCTGCAGCCTAATCAAAATGTTTTGCCAAGTCAGCCAGCACCAGCCAGTGATCCATTAACACTCCATCTTGCCAAAATGTCTAGGGGCCAGTTGAATGAAATTATGTCCGAGTTGAAGGTATGCTTTGAGCAAGACTTACTGTTCACAGAGGTTTGTTCCATTTCTTTAATTAATGGTATTATTTTATTTCTTTTCTTGACAGAAAATGGCTACACAAAATAAGGAACTAGCCCGTGAGCTATTGCTTGCAAAACCTCAGTTGCTGAAAGCTATTTTTCAGGTATTTTTCATTGTTGGTGTTTCTTTAAAGAAAATGCAAAGAGATAGGTTTTATTGCAGATGCACGAATATCCATCTCATAAATTTTCATATATAGTCCCATTTCTTTAAAAACTCTAAATTCCAAAAAGAAATGAATTTATTGCTCGAAAAAGCCTTCTTAAATTACAATCAATAAACCCTTTTTATCTCTTTTAGGTTTTTATTGTTTTCATCTCCACAAAATCTTGTACACCAGTGGCAACTGAATTCTTACCCTAAATGGAGCATTCAGTTTTCATAGGTGCCACCCCTAATTCTTTTATTATGTTAGCAATTCTCCGATTTATCTTTCTTGTGAAGTGGAAAAAGTACATGTTCCTTCTTATGTTTGTTTTTCAAGCGTAAAAGTACTATGAAGAGAATAGTGCTTCTCATTCTTAATCTAGACTTTTTTTTTTATAGATGAAAAAAAAACGATTCAACTTCTTAACCGTATGCCATAACGTGTTTTGCAATGATATGTTTCTTATTTGTTCCTTGGCATTCACACTAGTATATAGTTATCACAAGTTTTCAGACATGTACATCTTTGCATATGACTCGTGTGCAATTTTAGTTTTTTTTTTTTTTTTTTGCTAACTGTTATCCACATAAAGTTTGTTTGAATTATTAAATGTAGAAATTAGAAAATTGAAGTAATGTGGTTAAGAAAATAATGATTTAATTTACAAAATTGAATGATATTGATGGTTCAGTATACGGTCTTTGAATTATGCCCTTTATTTTAGACTGTTAGGAGAATAAGGACTACTCTATTAATTAAGAAATAAAAAACTATTTTTATAACAATAAATTGCCATATGTTAGAAAGTTAGTCAAAATAAAAAGGTATTATTTGCCTTCACCGAAGTTTTACACCCTTTAACTTTAAGCCACATTTATTTATATGAAAAGATATAGATCTGGTCTTATATCTTTGCCTTTGCTTTTCAGGCACAAATAATGCTAGGAATGGTCACCCCACAAGCGGTTTGTTTCATTGCCTCAAAAAAAAAGAATGTTGATTTTTCAGTGCTTTGACATTGTGTCATATTAAGATTATATATATATATATACATATATTGTACTTTGCAGTTGCAGATGGCAAACAGTCAGCAGCCTCCTGGTCAACTATCACAGATCCCATTACAAGATGGCCAGCATCGCAAGCAGCCAACAGCACAAACTCTGCCTCAGAAGGTTCAGACTGGCTTGATTCCTAAAGTACAAGAAGGTCAAATGTCTGCTGTGCCTATTAATTCTTTAGCTCACAACCAATTTTCTGCAGCCATACAACCAACTTTACCACCTCGGACACAGTTTCTGCAACATTGTGGCAATCATGTTTTACCACTAGCTGCTGCACATTCTATAGTTCCAAAAGTTCCTTCCCTAAACCCCTTTGTTAGACCACAAATTCAGGTGGCAAATTCCTCATCTTTGAACCAGCAATTGCAGCCATCATTGCCACACTCGGGACAGCTTGCAAGTGCTAATTTAAGTCACAGCAATCCTATGGTACTGCCAAATGCAGTGTTGCAGTCAGCTCCTTTGCCTCATCATCCCTTATCAGATGCTGGCCTCCAGGTGCTATGCGTCTTTCACCAACTTGAATTGTTTATGTTAGTTACAAGGATGCATGTTCAGATAGAGTGCTCCTTTGTTACTTTAGATATAGACTATGTTCTCTTAAAAGAATTTGTTGGATTTGAAAAATTTTAAGAATTTACAGTCCCATAATTCGTAAGATCTCTCATTTTTTTGGGGTAGCATGTTTTGAGTATTTAATAAGAAGAATTAATTAGTTCCATTGTTTTGAAATTCGATTAGTCAAATCTCAGTGGAGATACTAAATTCAAACTGGGCATTATGAAACTCTCTCTCTCTCTCTCTCTCTCGCTCTCTCACACACACACACACATACAAAAACAAAATAGCTGTAAAGGTGGTGAGTGCCCTCCATTGAACAACATTTTTTCTCTTTCCTATTCGTTGAGCATGACGATCGATTCTTCCCCCTCCTTTACTTCCCCTGTCCCTCAAACAAACACTTATTCTCTCCTATGATCTTCTTGAGGATGTAGCAGCTAGTCTTTACCTTTTTCAAAGTAGTAGAACAATGGTTTACTGCTTTTAATATCCTAGCATTTTGTATTAACTGTCTTTTATTTTATTATTATTTTTTAAATAACAGCCTGGTCCCTCAATAACACCGGGCTTTGCAGAGAAGTTAAACACAGTTCTCTTTCCTTCAGAAGCAATATGTAGGCCATCAAAAATGGTGAAATTAGATGATGGAAGGAGCAGTTCTTCCTCAACAGTGGGTTTGAATATGTCCAATGCAAGTGGATCCCGAACATCACAAACATTTGGTGTTGATTCAATGCCTGTTAATAAAGTACCTAGAGCAGAAGAAGTGCAATACGCTGAAAAGCCGACTTCTCAGGTAATGTATTCTAATCAATGATATCAAAAGTTACAACCATACAGACTGTATAATGAGTTCATTTTTTCGTTCATTATTGCTTCAGCCTCAAATGGAGAGGGTTATTCTTGTAGCTTCAATGGCAGGGATTTGATCGGTTTTACGCAAAGGAAATATATAGCTCCTTAAATGATATCTTCTCTTGATTTGGTTCATTGTCAGCGTTAGCTGTATGTATTGCTTCTTGATGTCTATTTAATCAGTCTGATGATTTGCAGAATTATAAATATAAAGGGTGAATAAAAAATTAAATATCCCAAACATCTTAATTAAGTGAATATAATCTTGCTAATAATAACATGCATAAAAATGGTTAAAGTTGTAATTTAGATGTGGTCCAATGTTGAACTATTTCCTGTGATCTCATTGTTCCAAAGACTTGAATCTGTGCCATTTTAATTACATCCGATGGATGGGAAAGTGGACCATATACAAGTTCAACTTGTTATCAAGTGCAATATTTACTGTCAATTAAGACCATGAAGTCCAGTTTGTTTTGTCTGGTTATCAAATATTAATTTTATCTTTCAGTTCCTTTAACTGTAAATCCTGGATTTTTGGAGAGATCTAGAAGCAGGTTAAGCAAAAAAAAAAAAAAAAGGTTGAGGGATACTTTATTGTGTCTTATCTTCTTTTCACTGTTGAGCAAATAAGAGAGATCTAAGATTTCTGTCCATGTCTGTTGCCTGAAATGCTTTTTAAGGTTACAGTTTGGTCTTTTGAGGATTTTATAAACGATTGCAGTCTGCTTCAAGAGGAAGTTCGTATGTTCATGTCAGATATTCATGAGGACAAGGACTTGTTAACATCTCTGAAGACTAAACTGTCAAGGACAAAGCACTAGTTTACCACAGCAGCTTTTGGATATGGTAGTAATGCTATGCATATCTGTAGGAGAAACTTTTGGCCTTTTTTTTTTTATAATAAATTTTGCATGATTTTGAGGGATTCATACTTCAGTATGGTTGATTGGATAATAATCGCATAACTCATGTTGAACCAACCAGTGCTGCGGTGGTATCAAATGATCTAATACCGTTTTTCCTCTTTGTCAGCCACAGCTCGCACCTGATGTGGAGTCCGTTTTACTGCAGCAAGTGCTAAACCTAACACCAGAACAGTTGAGTTCATTGCCACCCGAACAACGCCAACAGGTCATTCAACTTCAAGAGGCACTTAGGCAAGATCAGATGCAGCCATCATAGCAGGCAGAATTCCAATGCAAATATCGTCAACAGTGTTGTCTTCCATCATTTTTTTTTTAACTAGTGGAAGGAGTAGCGCTCTGCTGTCTATTCATTCAAATTTCTCAATGCTTGTAAAATTATTTTTTTTAGCAGAAGAATAGAGTTCTAGATTTGATAAGTGAATGAGCATAGACCATGGAATGTAACATTTTATAAGCTTTGTTATGAGAGAACACGGGAAAGAAAAAGAAAATTTTGTATCATCTTCTCTGTCTCTGACTAAGTTACGTTATTTCTGGTGTACCATCCGTCTTTACTTTTTGTCTTTTAACATGGTATTAGCTAAAAAATTTTCGAAGGTTCAGTTCATTTTGGTTTATTTTGTATGTGTTGATTGTCTGAGGTCCATGTTCAACTGTTAGGCAATGGTACGCACCTGGGGATTTGTAGATCATTTATGATTGCAAATGTGAGGTCTGAGAATATGTTTCGGAAGTACTTACTTCTTACGATGGGGAATTTTTTTCACCCCCTCCATTCTCACTCTTTGGTTGGTGCTTCCAAATCCAACCATACCTATACGAATACAATTCTCTCGGTGGCTAAGTGGGATACACGCCAGATTTTGACAGTGGGCATGCCTCCAGATGGTTGCTGTGTAGCACATCGGCTGAAAAATAGTGGCCGAACCATCCATCTGGGTGAAAGCTCGACTTAAAATCTGAAGTTCCTTTTGCATTGTTATAATAGATCTTTAAGTATAAAGAATTATTCACTTTTAGTAAATCACTAGAACTTTTGAAAGTCTTCTATGAACTTCAGTATTTTAATTTTTATTGTGAAATTAAAAATTCTCACTGTAAATGCATTAAAAAAAAAAACTTAAAATAGAATCATCTTTCAGAGCAACTGAATAACATAGAATCAGAGTGAGAGTAATTTATTTGATAATAATGATTTATTTCTTTGCTAGCTAATCTATCCATAATGTAAAATTGTTTAGCCGAGTGAATAATACAGCAGCCTTGCACGAATTAGTTATCTGGTACGAGTGAATAATACAGCAGCCTTGCACGAATTAGTGAATAATACATCACAAACGAATCATGGAATAATTAAATCCTTTTATGTCAGTTGAAGCAGAAGAAAAGTCCGGCAAGAATGCGCCATTTGAATTATACCCAGACAATGAAAACGAATTTCTACCGTAAAAAAATCCTATGAAATAACTTAAAAAAACCATAAAATGCATGAACCAAAGACGGACAAAACTTTCAGGACTTCCAAAACAATCAGAAGTAGGACTAATTGTGGTTGGAATGCTGGTAATTTTACAAAAATTTTCACTGTTCATAGGTACATTGATATTGATTGCAGATGTTACATGAAAACCTTGAGGCTCGAACATTTCTCCTGCGATGCTGAGCTGGGACTTTGTAATCTGCTTCAACTTTCTTATTTAGATATCCTTCTGAAAAAAGTTGTCTACCGGAAAGAGATACTAAATAAAAGGATATACATGTCGGTCCAACCGAATTGATATTTGCAAGTCAATCTTGCTTCAAAATCGGCCCCATACACGATTTTGAAGTTTCCATCCAGTTGAGACAATCATGAAAAGCTGTTAATTGTGCTTGTTCTGAAACCGACCTTTGACATCATAAAAATATCCTCCGGATAGTCCTAGCGGAAGCACGGGAAACCAGCCTTCCAGCCAGATCAGCTGGTAAGCGCAGCAGCTGCTGTTGCAATTCTGGCGGCAGCTGCCACATATATTTAGAGTAACAGCTAAATAGGGTGCAGAATTCCATGCAAACAAAAGATATACAAGTAGGATATAATTCTACAGTCTTAAGGCAGTGTGGATCTATTTGAAGAGTTCTGTTCTTTTTAACCATTTTATCATTGTAATAAAGCTTATTCCAGTAAATTCATAAGCAGCAATGTGCAGGAAGTATTGCACAAATAAATAAAATAATTATAGTGGAAAATAAAAACGCATGACGTCAAACAGCTGGTGACAGTTTAAAGGAGGTGAAAAATGGCTGTGAGCAAAAAGCCAAGGAAAACAATCACTGTTCTGAAATTTGGGTTCAAAGCATACAGTTTAATGGAGCAGAGAATCATGGTTTTCAGGTCAACTGTGGTTGAGGTTTATAAATAAAAGAAAAAAAAATGAAGTACGCATAAGGATCTTATAAAACAGGTCTCATCTTAATGCTTACCTCCGGAATAACAGAAAGAGTGGACAGAATTTCTGAAACTAATGAAGGCTGATAGGAAAGCAGTGATGATTGCTCTAGGTATGCCATTTGACGATTGTTGGGGCTGCCAACTCCATTAACTTCCTAAAGCATAAGAAATTGAAGTCAGTTTATCCTACAAGACAGTAATAAAATTTACTGCACTTACATCACTAAAATATAGGCAGCACAAGAAATACCACGAGCATTTCATGTTTTATGAGATATCACATTCAGTTCTTCACAATAATAGTTAATCAACTAACAGCACAACTTAATCTACAAAAGTATGAACTTACTTAGGTTCATGGACAAATATCTAAAATTATCACAGAGGTATAAACCTACTTGCATTCCCGACCGAGATAAAGTTTCAATTCTAGATATTCAATTTCATTTTTAACCAGATCAGAAACAGAATATTATTTATGAAATAGCTCTACTTTTAATATGCTTCACTCAATACAACAAATCTCTCAAAAATTCCCTCAAAATAGAAAAATGACTGATGTAGGACGCATTTGAGTAATCTGCTTTTTAGTCTATCGTGGTGGTCCAAGTTAGCCGAAAATTGGGTTTCTACAATAGTGTCTAATATAAAAAGTAGATCTAGGGTTTAAGATTCAGTTAGTGTTTCATTTAACACTGATCTTTACAAAGGAACAGCTAGATGCTGAGGTTTGGAGCCTGGACTTTCTAGAAGCAGCTAGGCACAGATAAAAATTTATGCTGTTGAGGAGGATATCCATGTCGAAAGAGAGAGAGGAAGACCTTACAAGATAGAATTGAAACTACACAAGAATCTTGCTCATTTCACTGAGCTTAACTATAGGGTTTTGAATAAAGTACAACAATGGAATGTGATTCACTATCTAAGATTATATGTAATTATCTGAGTACAGCCTTTTAATGTTAAAGTTGCAAACTTATTCATTTGTTAAAAACATTTTAAATATAATCTGAGAGTTTCATCAAAATTCCATCTCCAAAGTATTGTTTAATTGTCTGCTCACGTTGCTCCATCGCCTTGAAACAATATAGAAAATCTAAAAGGCCAAAATATCTTCATTGAAGCAAAAAACAAGGCTACTTGGATCAAAGACAAGTAAACTTGCCTTTTTTCCCCTTAGTTATAAACCGTTCAGTGTATTCTAACCAGAAATACCAAATGCTTCGACTCTCACCTTTTCTTTATTTCTTTCAAGACCAGCCAACAAAAAAAGTAGGCGGCGTAATGTACTCAAGTTGATAATGTCTTCCTTGGTCATCAAAGTGAATGAGGAGGAAGCAGTGAAGGGTACTCTTGTTGCAGCCACAGAAGTCAATGAATCAAGTGTTGCCAATCCAAGCGCATCCAAACCCTCGACCAATTTTCAGAAAGCAATTTGAGACCAAACACGATAGCCAGATGATACTATTAAGGCAATTCATGATGCCAGTATGTGGACCATGACTGTGGATTCAAAAGTTAAGCTAAGATGGCCAAAGACAATTTTTGCAATCAATGAAAATAATTACGTGACCGCAACCAAAAATGTTTAATCTGTTAGAGCTCAACCACAAAAAAGAGTTTAATTCCATTCCAAAAACATCTAGTTCAACCACATTCTTTCACATTCTTCATCCAGATTTATTTGTTGGTGTATATTACCTTAGTGCAGGCATTTCAGAAGACCTATCAACAGAATTTGCGAGGATTTAGGCAGATCACCTTCATTTAAAGTATTTGATATCTAACTTTTATCTACCTCTTTTATTAGCAATTTCTAGGTGCATGTATGAGATCTACGCCCCAAAGCATACCTTAGCCAACTCTTCAATAAGTATTTCCCTCACAAAGGTGCCCTGCCAAAAAGGATGGAAAAATATCCATTTCAATTGGGTCATTAAAAAAATACATATAAAATAGAGATGCAATTTTCTGACACCTTTTCTGTTAGTGTGAAAGAAAGGATTTCCTTAAAAACCACCCTGGAATTTGCTTCTTCTCTTTTTGTCTTAACCAAGGCCTTCTCAGTACGAGCACGAAGTAACTGCCATTTGAATCATTTAAGGACTTGAATGAATAAACTGAGGAAGGTGATGGAATATGCATAGAAGTGAGAAGAATATTGCTCGCCCTAAGGACTAATTGTTTGAAAGATGCCCCTGGTCTAAATGAAGGACGCAGATACAATAGATATAATACTGGTTTACTAGACCAGTGAGCAGAAACAGTTTCTTCAGTACTCAGGGACGTTCAAAAGATCAGAACTTCAATAGCCATTGTTTTGCAGGAATAAGAAAAGAATGAAAAACTGGATCAAAGATAAATAGGAAATTTATCAGGTTTTTTTTTTTTTTTGTTCATATATAGAACTGGAGGGCATATGTCGTAACTAGTTTAGTAAAAGCAGAGAGAGAAGAAAAAAAGGGGGTTTGTAGGGAGTAAGCAAAAAAGATAAAAAAAAAATCTCACCTCTGTCATTAGAGACTCCAAACGATCAATTCTGAAAGTACCATCCTGACAGATTATAGCCTAATAATCAGAATTTTGATATGCTATGGCTGTAATGTAAAATTACAAAAAAAGACAGTAACACTTCAATAAAGAAGAATCAAGATCAGTATAGATAGACCTGCAATTCGTTTATTTGTATCATGTTCATGTTTTTTGTCGTGGCATAATTGTGCTCAAGGCATTTTACATTTATATCAATTTTGGTATGATAATAACTCGTATTATATAGATTTTGAGATATGCATTTATGTTATGTCAAATTTTAATTACTTTATCTATGTCATGTTCGTGTAATCGTGTTTAATATTGCTAGTTATACAAATGTACCTTATATAGAAGAGCTTGCAAAGAAGACCTCAGTTGAGGTGAACTATCAGTCAATACTTTTTTTGCAATCCATGGATATGTACTACCCAAAACTTTGTAATTTGGGTCAGAACTTATTGCAATTCCCTCCAATACAGCAAGACTAGAAAGGATAAGTAAATCAATAAATAGGCATAAAGAAGGCTAAATAGAAGATTCTATACTTCAGAACAGACAACATGATGCTGTATTGAAGGCACATCAAATCTCCAAGGAAACCCATTACCTACGAATAACAAGAGAAAAGTATGATGGTATTCGAAATTTGAACTTGTACCTGCCAAAAGAACGAAATCATCAATACTAGGAATTGCTTTGAGAATAACTTAAGTGCACCTGAACAAGATCATATAGCAACAATCTAGTCGATCAACTTATTGAGATGATTAGTCTGCTCACCCTCACCAATCGTTCCTTCTTATTCCCCCACCCAAGAAAGCCTTTTTCCCCAACAAAGAGAAGCCATTATTGCTGCTCTATTATCCAAAGATTTCAAATTCCACTAAAGCAGTTTGTTAACGTAAATAATTATG